>OMNN01043185.1:0-12423 GCA_900302755.1 Chromis chromis
ATGGAGGAGGGGAGCCGGGGGTGAGGGGTAACACTGGGAGTGGGGAGGGCCTGGCCTTGCCGGGGCTTGGCAGCAGGCTCCTGTTCCTGGCACGACTCGGCTAAACCGCTGCTGATTATTAATTTGGGGAGTTCAGACAAGAAACGCCGCGTCAGCACATTCCGCCTCCTCGCTCTCTCAGTTCTCAGTTTCTATGAAGGTCTCTCGGCCTCTCTCTCTCTCTCTCTCTCTCTCTCTCTCTCTCTGCTTTGCTCTCTTCCATCTCTGCTCTTAGTGGACTCTCTCTCTTATATTCCTTCTCTTTCTTTTACCCCCTTCAGGCCTCTTTTATTTAAGTTTTTATTTGATTTCGCTCTTTTTTTTCTCCTCTTTGTGCCTTTCTCTTTCTCCATCTGTCTCCATGTCTGCCGGTTAAACGTGGAAACTTTGCCCAAAGACCTCTGCCTCTTTTTTATACACGTTGGCCATTTTTGCTTAAAATCCTAGCATCTGTTTCTACAAGTGTGCAACACAGCTTTTATATACACGTTAGCACAAAACTACTACTAAATACTTTATGTGCCACTGCTTTCCAAAAGAACTCAGAGCATTTTCTGATCTCGCTCCCCAACTGGCAGAACAAAATAGTTTATCAGTGTTCTGTATGCTTGTTTTCCGATCAGCCACCATTACGTTTGCCAAACTTTGCTCAGGCACAAAAACTGCTTCGGGACAGACTGTGCTCATGATTAAATGAAACAACTGCTGGTACTGACTGCTGGTAGGAAATAGGATGCAAACAGCAGTCGCTTGTGTTTCTACAACACAAAGGGCTGCGATGACGGGAGCTAAGAAAGGATTTAAGAAATGCAGAAAGTCACCAAAGCGACAATAATCTTATTCTCTAAATGATTACCAATTGAACACTATAATAACCCATTTAAGTTACAGACCAACCTATAAACAAGGTTCAGCTGTTTTTTGTGTTTTTGTGTGCGTTGTCGTCTGTGTTTGGTTCCTTATGTTGTCTCACTGAAATGAACATGGGGGTTGAAGCTGGTTTAAGAGGTTTTTGCGGCTCTATAACAGTGTCACGTTGCATTTGCCTTTGCCCCTGACAGACAAGAGTCATAACTCATGCTGCCACTACAGATCTCTGTCAGGCAAATACGGATATACATGTTGTTTGTTTGTATTTGACTTTTATTGCATCGTAAATTGACTTGATGTTCGACTGTGGAGAAATGCAAACATTGGACTAATTACAATTTGTATATCTTTTTTTTGAGGTATGGAAATAGTATTGGTTGATTAATTAGAGATTTGGTGCCAGAGTAAATAAAAACTGTCCAAGTAAGACTGGACTGTCATAAATACAGATGCCGCAAAATGCAAATGCTATTGCTTTAGAAAGCATTAATTATTCAGTAGACGACAGCAGAAGCCAGTCCTCATGGAGCTCATATGGAGCTCAGTTGAGGTGAGCTCGAGGCTATAAAACAGGGAAATAAAATGAAACAGGGAAATAAATACAAATATAGGCTATAAAACCACAAATGAATGTATTCCAAAAGATTGTGAGGGGAGTGGGAGAAACTGCAAACTTTTATGTGAAGAAGGAGTCTTTTATCTGCTTCCTGCAAAAACAGCTGTAGCCCTGGAGTCTTCTCAGGGTTTGGGAAAGATATGGAAAAAGAGAGATAAACATCAACAAAACAGCAACTCGCTAGTCTCTTAGAAGCACTCCTTTGCTAGACTGCACACTGGGAGAAGGGCACATGACACGGCACAAGTTGCGGTGCATTTCAGGCCTTATAAGTCTACTTTAGGCGTGCATTCGCTGCAAGTGTTTTTTACAGACAAGATCTCATGATTGTGTGCTCAGTTTCTCTTTAGTGAAGCTTCCACAAAGTCGTAACAGCATGTAAACATGAGAGTTGGAATCATACTATAATGCCATGTGCAGTGTGCAGTATCTGCAAACAAAGCTGAAATGTAAAGGTCAAATGAACGCTGCAAATCCAGTATTTGTAATTTTGCACTGACTCGCTCGCTCAGCCCAAGGCAAGCAGTGGACAGGCAAAAGTAGACTGCATGAAGCGAAGCTATGCGAAGCAAAATATTTGCTCGGTATCTTCTCCATCAGTGTGCTTATGTAATGCGTAGCTGGCTCTGCTGCATTCTCCCTCTCAGAGCTCAGCGTCAGAAACTGAAGCTTCTCCAAGTGCAGATATACAGCGAGAATTCATTCACAGGATTTCACTGGTCGAATCAAACCTCTGGAATTTTCTCACTGCAGCTTTCAACACTCCGACACTCTGTGCTGATTGTATGTGAATGTCTTCTTGAAAAGCACTAAAATTAGGGTGTGTACCACTACAACACATTGTTATTTGTTATGGGGTAAAAATTGTATTTGCTAAAACACTGTCTAAATCACAATTTAGACTACTGAGCATACAATAGATCCTCAATTATGAAAATTAATGTTTAACTATAACCAAGGTGATCACGATCGAGTAACCTACTGAAAAATGCAAATAAAACATGAATATGCAACAGTATGTTTAACAGTAAGCTGAGTTTTCATATCCCTCAGAAAACTTAATTAATTAAAACTTAGATATGCAGACTTAGGGGCTGAAGCTGAGGACAGTGAATGAAATGTCAGACGAGGCAGTTAGGCCTCCACCTTCAGCACCTTCTATACTTTCTACCCCGTACCCGAACCAGGTTTGTATCCCATCCCTACTTTCATCTTTAACTCTTCTACTTCTACCCCCTACCCGAACCACGGTTTGTATCCCCACCCCACTTTTCTTGGTGCAGTTGGTGTGAGGCAGAGGGAGGTGATGGTAGTGCTGTAGGCAAGGCGTATAAGTCTTTCTTTTTAATGTTTTAAGTGTTTTAAGTGTTACCTTGTAATATTGCGGATGTTTTCTTGTTGCAAAGCTCTTTGAGCTGCAAACTTGTATGAAGGGTGCTGTACAAATAAAGTTATTATTATAAAAGATTTTAAACAAGGCACAGCTGAGAAATCCGCTTCACAAAACAATATTATGAAAGCTAAGTTTCCAACTCCATCTCATAGTCTTTGTTGAAAAGCAAATAAACTGTGTTAAGATTATAATGTCAAACTGTTATTTCAAGGTCAAGAATGAAATGTCACATTCAGTAACTAAGAGAGAAAATATTTTTGCAGCACATAAACCTTTTCTATTTCACTGTAATTAAACATCCCACAGCAGAGTTGTTTTATTGTCTGTAGAAATATAACCTTGCCGAGTTTGCCAATATCGTTAAATGTTAGAACCTAAATTAACACTCCCTTTTGGGTATTAGAGCCTAAATTAAATCTTCTTCTATTTTCTTTTTTTCCACTAGATGCAACTTCAGTTTCAGGATTTCATTGTCCTGAAATATTTAAGACTAAATTGAAAATAAATCTGCTGGATCAACAAGTGAGGATAAAAATTGCCAAACATTTTGAACCATGTCAGTGGCTCCCTGAATATGTTTCTCATGTGCAGTGGTGACAAGACCAGTTGGTGTCTGGCTCATGGATGGTGTGTAACAGTGTGTATGTTGCTGGTCAGGTTTCACTGCTACATGTCTTCGCTGCATCCCAACTATGTAGACAGGCCATGCATCATGACTGAGCACACCATCCATTCCTCTGTCACAACATACTTCAAAGCCACACGTGTGCAGGCGAGTAACCGAGTGATCTCTGCACGGTGCTCGATCTGGTTTTACAGGGCTACAGGCACTACTGAGGAGAAACACTAGTGCAGAGATGTGCTGTAAAATCTGTAAGAATATGTTTCATGCAACTATAGTCCAACAGAGAAAATACCACATTAAGTTATGTACAAAGCAAAAGGGGGCATTATCATTCTTCTCCCTAGAGCACCCTAAAAAAGAATTTAAAAAATAATAATAAAACTTAAGACTTGTACTAAAATGTCAATATATGCCAGTTAATCAATATAAAGGTGCAAGTAAAGTTTAAATTTTATGCAAAAATAGTCCTCATTTACCCCTTTTCCACCAAGAAGAACCAGGTGCTAGTTCGGTGCTGGTGCTTAGTTGGTTCAAATCTCGTTCCTACTAAGAACCTGTTTGCTTTTCCATAGGCAAGGAGCCAAGTTGGAGCCACGCCATTGTGTCACTGTAAAAAGACTACGCTTGCATCGATTACATAGAATTTAATCAAACGCAATAAGTTGATAATATCTATGTTTATCTTTATAGATGCTGTTTGCGAGGCAGAGGTTGCCTGTTGCCTGGGCACATCCGCGATCGCGCTACTGGTGGGACACAACTGTCCCGAATTTCAGCGCAACAGTTTGTGCAAAACTTCTTTGTGTCTCGGGAGTCTTTCCAATACATCTGTGATCGGACCAGGGACGTCCTGGCGAAAAAGGACACAAATTACCGCTTGCGTGTCCCTTTCCACCGCTGATCGCTGGTCACGATAACCCTGCCCCCAGCCCCTGACGTACTCGGTGCTTAGCTCTGGCCCAGCAAAAAGTTTTTAGCACCTGGAGCCGGTGCTTAGGTGGTGGAAACACAAAGAACTGGTTCTAAGTCAGGCACTGGCTCCGAACTAGCACTGGAACCAGCTCAGTGGAAAAGGGGTAATTGACACTGGAGTGCTCCTTAGGGTGCTTCATCTTCCATTTAGCACGGCAATTAACAAATATTTTGGTAGCTGAATAATGTGTTGATTACTGAAATTAGTGTAACTCGACAATTTGGATTAGAAAAGGCACAATTACAATCTAACTAATTTGGCCAATCGTTCAGCCAATTTAGCTCGAGGTTAATGTAGACACATGCCAACTACCATTAAAGACAATAGAGATGCCCGTTATGTACTTTTGAAATTAATGTGTCTTTGTAATTTATGTGAATTAATGCTACAACCATGCAATTAAGGATACTAGATTATAAATAAAGACAGAGGTTATTATTATTGGTTCATCGAGTGTTTGTATAATTCTTCTTTGCCTATATCAGCAGTGGATTTAGTCGACTTGCAGAGTTTGTTCCCAGACTGTGAGAAGGTACTCCATGCTGTTATATAATCCACATTACGCGCTGTAAATCATTAACACTCACATCTGGCAGCAACTCACATTGGGTAACGGCACACAGCAATGCCTTCATGTCAGAGTACTACGAATCAGCACGAAAAATACACATAATAACATCACCAACTAATAGACGATTTACTTTGTTAGCGATTTTAGCCAGCTATATTTATTATTCATTGAACCCCGACTTCTATTTCTACAGTATACGGTAGATGTTGTAGTTGTGCAGGAAAAGCATCTTCCAAAATAAAAGTAGATTACATACATAAACGTGACGTCAACTACTCAATGTCTTTTCACTCGAGATTTTTTTAGACGTCAACAACAAGAAATCACAAAGTTCTAATATCAGAACCATCAAAAACCAATGCATGTTTGCAGGTACCTCAGTGGAAAAAGGTTGCGTTTGTGTTAATGCTATGAGGTCAAGTTGTTGGCATATTTGTAAATAATCTGTTTAGCTTCCAACTGTATAAACCTGTGGATGGCCATCTCTAACTGTGAGCTCTCTACAGTCTAAAAGCAACAGAGTCAGTGTGCTTCAAAGTAAGTGTTTGTTTGATCAATGAACATTCTGTGACCCACCGCCAGCTTTCCAAAATGGACAATTTGGCATTTACACCAAATTTATGCAGAGACCGTCCAGCTGTGCAGAGGTGAAAAAGTAGGCTGGCGTTTTAATTTTCCTCTCGTCATTCTTCACACAGCTTCTTTAGTCACTTATATAATATTTACAAAAGTGTATATTTTATCCCAATTTAAATGACTTTTGCGTCTCGTCCCTCTTTCCCCACTGGTTTGGTTGGTTAATACTTATACAAGCCTGAAGTTAACTTAACATTTAAATTATTTCAATAACTCTTAATAAGAATCCACACACAAATCATTTAGTAGAGACCTGATCATATTTCTCTCCTGCCTACAGTTAGCAGCTCTGTTTCTGGCTTGCTGAGACCATTAAACTTTCAGTAAGATAATTTCACACTAAAATGGGTTCTCATTTACTGCTCCAGCACCAAAGAAATGCTCCAGAAAATAACATTTTCTATAGCTGTGCAAACTGTAAACTACAGCAGAATACTACGACAGTCAGCAGAGAAACCAAATACAGCTGGTTCCTATATCTGCAGTTGGATAGGGTGGCCTTGGCTTACACTGTAGCCCTTGTCTCCCTCCCTTTGCAGCCTCTCCATAACTTTCCCCATTCTCTTTCTCTACTGTCTCACCCTCCTCCCACCCCTCTCCACTGGCTTCTTTGAAAGTGTTTTCCTGGTAAGGCGCAGGGAGAGTGAGTGGAGGCCTCTCCTTTCTGAGAACTGGCTTCGCTAACATGGTTTATAGCAGCCCAGAGACAGTATCAGACGTGTATGTGAATCAGGGAGGGAGGCTGCAGAAAGGGAGGGAGGACGGGATAGAGGGGTGGAGGGGCCGAGGGGTGAGAGAAGGAGGACGAAGGGAGGAGTTTGCAAAAATGCCAAGCCATGGTTCACTTCAGCAGGCAGTTAAAGTGAGGCCAGGGAGAGGAGAGAGAGAAAGGAGGCAAAGAGAGAAAAAAAACTCTCTCTGGGTTTCCAGACTTATTTCTGCTGCAAGTTGAGAAATGTTTTGCGCTCCTATCTGGGAACTCGAACAGATTTGTACTCGTAATTTATCTTAGAATTACTTACTATCACTCTAAGCTACATGCACCACATTACGCACGGCCGAGTAGAAAACATTATAATGCATTAAATACGACGCAGAATGTATTTTTACATTTCATTTCTATTTCTAACAAAGACAAAACACATACAAGTGCTACACAAAACATATGTAAATGCATGCGAGTACCATCCTACCATCGGCATGCCATTTTGCAAAGAAGAGAAGCATTTGCATCTTTTGTCCAACAAGTAATCTGTGCTTTGCATTTCACTCACTACCGCTGAAAAACAATGGCACATTTTTACATGTACTTAAACCCGGTTGTTCTGCAGTAACCCGATTTCTTAAATGCAAATGAGAAACCTGGTGTCTTTCACCTGCTTAAGAGATGAAGAAAACCCAGTTAACAGTGAGATTACTGATAGTAGCAGTCTGAAGATGAAGAAACCAGATTGTTATGAGCATCTGAGTGAGAAAGACTTTATACTGAGAATTTTTCGGTGTAGCAGCGGTGTGGAGTGAAAAAGGAAATATCAGTTACAGTTGTAGTCAAAATAATTAAATTCAAATCTGGGGTAAAACTAGAAATAAGATATACAAGTCTAAATAAGTGATTTTAAACTCACACGAGAACAGTCCTCATCCGGACACACTTAAAATATTTATGTTAAAGTATGATTCCTTGCTTGACTTCGTGACTGAGAAGAAATCTGATAACCAGCCAGCTGCATGTGCAGGTGGGTCTTATAGAAAGCAGGTTACTGCAGCAGTCATAAGTAATTTTCACTTGAATTTTTGATCCGTCATATGACTGCAAATAAACTTACTAAGAAATTTGTGTGTTGTAATGCAGTAGTTGTAGAAGTTTAACGACTAATTAAAAAGTTTTAAGAGAAGGCAAGGTCAACCTTCCCAACTAAAAGGTTTTGCTGCACCTTGATGACAAAAGGGCCGCAGTAACAATAGCTGTATTCACACAACATCCAGGGCCTCTGTTCCTTCAGCAAAATAAAGATGATATTTGTAAAGTTTAGACATGACCATTTCTAATCTACAATGCACTTCTGGTGTAAAGCCAAGGTATCGTTGCTTCAGCCTCCCTCTCTCCCTCCTCTCAGGTTTTCTCTCAGTTCTTCTGCCCCTGTCTCTCCAAATCACAGACACAAACGCCTACTGCCCAACTGGTTTGTCTCACTGTCTGTCAAACCACAAGGATACTGTTGTCCTCCTCACCTGCCTCTGCTGGAAAAAGGCCTGTGCTTATTCACTAACAAATCTTCACTCTCAGGTTTTTAATATATTTTTTGGATTAGAAAAAATCTCATTTGATAAGAATTCTGGACGCATTTGTGCTGCAGCTATGAAATTCCCTTTTACGTTCCCGAACTCTTACTGAGAAATAAAATCAAACTAATGAATCAGAATGAGGCCCACTGTACTTTGTTGTACACGATGAATAGGCAATTGGCTAAAGCAGGGGTAATTCAGAGTTCACAGCCTACGTGCTCAGAGTGGTACTTAGTCCATCTGTCATAAAAACACAAAATGGAATGACAGAGAAAAAGGATTTTTACAGGAGAGGAATGCATGGTTTCATGTGGAGAATGATATTAAAACTTTTATTTATCTATTTTGGCTCTATGCAACTTTTTCTCTGGCATCGAACACAAGGAAGCAATAAATTAACCAGCTGAAGCCAAAAGCATGAGAGTGCAAATGAGGAAAAATGATGGAAATCTTGGGAGCCTGGAGGAACTTTGGTAACAAATCAAAGTTTTACTTGAAGCTGAGTTTGCTCAGGTAGACCAATCCATGCCAAGTGTATGTTTGAGTTGGACGCTGCTGAGGCTGAAAGCAGATTCTTACTATTATGAATAACTATCAGTATTTAACAAAAAATGTCAGGGGAGTAAAGAGTGTGACAGAACAGAGCACTTATCCCGGAGTAAAAAAAAAAACTGACACTGCATTCAATGAACTGTTGAATAGCTCTTCATTTGTACAAAATTCAAGCACCCCTCTAAAAGCATTTTCAGAAAACAAATTAAAATTTCGAGCGCCAAAAATGCTCCTGATATCTTTAACTCGGACACGCCTAGTTGAATCAGTGCCCTCCAGCCTGCACAATCCTGTACCCATATTGAGTAGGGGGTCAATAGCACGTCACAGCAAAGGAGATGCAGGCATTTTTGTGCAGATAAGCTCAGATGCAGTTTAGACGCCAAGGACACATGTTAATGTTGAATGTGAAGGGGGCCACACAGACGGACAGAATCAATGCCAGACCTGTAGAGTCTGGGAGAGTCCGGTAAGTAGATGGATTAGCCCTTTATTATTCAGCACAGAGTTTGGTTGGCTGTGCTTCCAAAGAGGTAAGGCTTATGACGTGTTTTAAGTATAGATTAAAGGGTCAGCTTGAGGTCACAGCCAAATGTGAGAGCCTTATCAAAACTAACTCCCAAGGTGGTCGACAGCAAAACACCAACTACATCAATCAGCCACCAACAACAGCTGGGCACACGTAAATTTGTGTAAAGGTGGTATAAATTGACGTAAATCAACTACTAACCTGCTACTTTCAGAAACCAAACATTATGCACACCTAAAGCTCAAAACCTAAATAAAGTTAGACATGATAGTATGCAACATCTGTACAGTTTTAAATTATAATTTTGAACTGAGCAGAAAAAAATATAGAGAAGTTATCCTGATGTCATAAAAAGTGCCAGCCTTACAATAAATGCTGTATTGATCACTTATAAATTAACTGTTGCTCTCTCAACTCAAACTTAATTTATAATACTGCAACTTAACAGTGAAAGGTCACCGTTGAATTTTCAAAAGTGATGCGCTACGGGCGTAACCTCTATGACGCATTACAAAAATGGCGGACCTACCACAGTAACGCACTGCGGAAGAAAACATTACAGATAAAAATATATGTGAAATGTGTCCTACCTTGAGATAATTCTGGTCTGGGAGCAGCAGGGAGGGGTCTCTGGGATCTAGGTTGACTCGATGGGAGCGCCATCTTGATGGGTCCCACATATTCGACGTACGTCCCGGGGAAGTCGCCTCTCTGCTTGGTGCGCTCGTTGTACCCGAGCAGCCATCCCAGGCGCTCGGGCTGCTCCACACAGCCCTCCTGGTAGTTCTCCATGGACATTAGAGAAGCCTTGCTGACGGTCAGGAGGTCTCCAGGCTGCAGATCCAAGTCCTCTTCCTGGTCCTTGGTAAATGTGTAGAGGGCACGGTACTGGAAACCTTCCACCGCCATTTTGTAATGGAGTCAAAAATTAAAATGGCCACCGAACAGAGGATTAGATGGTGCAGCCCGAGTCCCACTGCAACGACAGGGTTGAGCTATACAGAAATCCTCCTCAGAAACCAAAAATGAGTGTTGAGTCACTAAAGTCTGGTGTTGGTACAGTGGCTTAAAGGGTCAGGGGGATGAGGGGAGGAGGGGAAGTCACCCGAAGCTTAGAAGCATTTTTAAAAGTTGATAAGGTAGCGCTTTGCTGCTGTTGTGTCTGCAGTGGCAGCGGTTTCAGACCTGACCGGTGTTGGTGGACTGGTGCACTTTCCTCAGCTTGATACCCCGGTTGAGCCAGATGATGGAGCAGAGGGAGAGCGTTGGCAACATGCTCTTTCAAGCAGCAAAAACCTGCTGTCTGGGTGCTACTGGAGCAGCCTGGCTAAAGATTTTTCCAGTCGAGGGCCCTGCGTCGTTGGCTCTCCGCGGTCAAATCAAGTGGTCTGATTGGAGGACGAGTGGCAGAGTGGGAAGGTCTTTAATCCTGTCCGGTTCTCTCAGATCTGCAACATGTTCTGGGCAGGAATTGTGACCGACCTGCGCGACATACAAACCAGAAAAAACAAGAAAAGAAAACAAAAAGGTTTGAAATTAGTCTAAAAAATTACAATTAGAAACACGAAAACCGTCGAAAAATCACCAAAAATTGTCAATAAAGGCCGATTCTATTCGATACATAGCCATAAGTAAAGCAGCGCAGACCTATGTGAAACGAAGCTTAAAGCGGTGCATGAAAATGGCGAACTGCGACAGCTCCATGCATTTGTGCAGTCTTCAGTTAGGATAGAGAGATCGGATGATGCTGCTGCGTCATAACCAACAGCAGACTGGGTCCCTGGACAGGAGCCTCCATTCCCTCCACTCTACATTCACACACTCACAGCCTTAACTGACGCATCACAGTTTCCACAGGAACAAGAAGTTTCACTGTGAAATAAACGTCCCTTCAACTTGCACAACAGCATGTACGATTAACAGAATCCGAAGAAAGGGTTTTCGCAGACCGAGCATGCAAAAGAAACTAAGAGCTGAGCTGCACCTCGGCTGTAGGGCAACCAGAATTTTCTAAAACATGCAGAACCCTTTGCAACAGTTCCCTCTCCGTAAGAGAGAAAAGAGGCAGCTCTGTGTTGCCTCAGAAATATTTTCGACTTCATTCTGTCAAAATAGGTAAATCATACTGTACCAAGTCTGTTTCACTCGAGAATACTGAACAGACAGCCAATGAGCAACCAGAGACTGGCACAATATCATAAAGCACCACTTAAAAGAAAAGAAAATCACAGTAATCCCCGTTAGTCATATCATAGTATCTTTATACAGCAAAGAGGTCAATCCACGGACATGTAACGAATACTCTCTGATTAATATGATTGCAAGGCCCAATAAAATGCCAAGCACAAGTGCGCAATTTGTATCGTATAACAGCAACATAACAGTTCGAAAAGGCTAAATTTTATCCAAATGATTGGTTCTATTGAACCGATCTACCAGACACTGAATTTTTAAAAAAATCTAAATTTCTGGATCGAAAAACATTAAATAATATCCACAGCAAGATATGGAAAAATCATGTATCTGTTTCCCATCTGAGCTGAAGCGGGGCAAACAAATTTAAATGCTGCTAAGTTAAATTTTAAAATGGCAACTATGTTGAGGGATGAGACAGGGAGCGAGGAAGAGAGAGATTATCGTTTCCAGATTAAGTCCGACATCTGTGGTCTGTGGACCAACCAAGGACAATGGTCCTATTAACCTCTCTGGACAGGATGAAAGGATGTCAATGAGGAAAAGAAGCAGGTAGAAAGGGAAGGTGAAAGACGCAGAAAGGTGGATGCAAGTTTTATTCTGGTATGTCAGTAAGAGGGTATTTGGGGCAATTTCCCAAAACGTCCAAATCCAAATAACCACAGGCCTGGTTTGCGAGGCCCGATGTTGTGCCATCATTTCATTAATGTGCATAAACGGACAATGTTTGGAGTGATGCATCTCAGACGCTTGAATACGATTCGGTGAAAGCATAAAAAATAAACCTAAACCTCCGGTTTGCGTCTTTGAATGCCAAAGTGCATGCTTTTGAACCTTAGTCTAGATTATCCTCTCTCCCCCCTCGACATTCCGAAAGCGAACGCACATTCTCTGCAAACCTTCGTGAGTAAGGATGGCATCTTTTTAAAAAAGCTTTAAGAGTTATTGTGATAACAGGATGCGGCACAGTGCAAAACTCACCCCACTTTTGGTTCAGAGAGAAGCCGGACAGGCTCAGCCAGACTCTCGGTCCAACATCCTTCGAGTCGAGAAGCAAGAGGTGCCAGGCTAGACACGTGGCACTGGCATACCCAACCACAGCCCGCAATCCTCACACCACCATAACCCTCCCCCCCAACC
>OMNN01043194.1:2030-14533 GCA_900302755.1 Chromis chromis
CTCTCTCTCCCTCCCTCCCTCCCTCCTGCCTCCTCAGCCTTCTCCTGAAGCTGTGCTCACATTATCTTGGTGTGCAGACAGGAGTTTGGGTGGGTGGTGGGGGTGAGCAGACAAACGTCCTAATTACTGAATCGGTGATTCATTCAGCGGGCGCACAGAGTCCTGCAGCGAGAAATGATTATTTATTGAAGTAGTTTGGACACGTGCACTTCTTTCTCTCTCACACACACATGCACACGCGCACAGACACACACAAGCGCACAGTTTAAGTGGGATGAACAATATTTGTGTTAATCATGTCTTGTTGTAATTGCAGTGTCTGGAGTATGATTAATCTGATGTCTTTGTCTTTCTGTAATGAGATTTGACTGCGCCAGAACTTTCCTTTTGCCTGTGCAGACACACAAACACATATAGCCTCTCGCAGACACGCGCACACATTCACACACCCTTTCTCTAATAATTAGATTTGTTTAGTGTGGGGTTTGATTGCTCTAAACAGACTGACTTTGAACAGAGCTGTCAGAGCTTGTTTGGAGCTGTCAGCGCGCCTTGTTACCGCTTTGTGTTGACTGTTGCCTCTAGTTTTACAGTGTAATTGACTACGCGATGGCCGGCTTTGACGCCACGCGCTGCACCGTGTGGCGATCTGCTCAGCTGGTATCGAATGGGAAGATTTAGGGTTTGATGTGAGAAGGATATTTACTCATGTTGACGTTTCTCTCTTAATAGTTTTTCAAAGGAACTCTGGGGTTGCAGCCTGGCGATTCAGCCCTGTTCATCAACGGGCTGCATATAGATCTGGACACACAAGACATCTTCAGGTACACACACCCACACTCATATATTCATAAATAGTTTATTATCATAAAGTTACATTAAGCTGTGTATTCCTGCACAGAAATGCATATGTAATACTTTATCTTCTTGCAGCCTACAATATATAATCATTGAGTCAAGAGCTGCAACAATTAGTTGATTGCTTGATTAGTTAATCAAAGGAAAACATATTTAATCAGCAGCTAATTTGATAATCAACCATCAAGTCAAGTCATTTTTCAAGCAGAAGTGCCAATTAATTAATGGTTTGAACATTGTAGTAGACTGAATATCTTTGGGTTTGGGACTAATATCCAACAGTCTCCAGGAAACTATGATGGACATTTTTGTGGTATTTTCTGATATTTTATAATCCTAACGCTTAATTGGCTTACTGAAGAACAAAAATGTTCAAAACATGTTCAAATTGCTTGTCAAAAAGCAGAAAATTCTTGCCTTTAAGAGCACGAAGTCAGAGAAAATTATGCAGTTTTGCTCGAAAAAGTATAAAATGATTATCATTTGTGTTCTCGGTAAATGTCATGTTGATCAACCAGTTGATTAATCAGCTGCAATTCTGCTGGATTATTATGTAATTAGCTAAATTGTTGCTAATTAATAATGCATTAGTGTCAATTTATTTATGCATTATTCATTTAAAGTCATATTTAAAATTTGGCTTTGGAAGGGCTTTTTGATTGAAATTGAATGAGTCCCTGCTGTTCAATGTTCAAAATAGCCCAGACAAAAATTTAAAAAAAAAAAATCTTACTGCTTTTATTTTGACAGATTGCGATTGAAATATGAGCACAGATTTTAGGGCTAATGATGAGTGTTTTCATTTCTTTTCTACTGAAATAAATAATAATGATGATGTGGTTTTTGTTGTGGTTTTTACCAAACAAGCATTCTCCTTTATTTTTGGAGAATATGACAAATCACAAGGCTTCATTCATAATTATATTTTGCACACTTCCTGTCATTTTGATATTCCACTTGAACATATTGTGATTTATGTAATATTTCACTTAATTGTTCAGCCCTAATAGGTACACATCTCTTTTAGATAATCAGATGTTAGCAGTCATGTTCGTACATTCTCCCTAATAACTCCCTGTCCTGTGTTACCTGCAGTGTGTTTGAGGTGCTGCGCAGTGAAGCGAGGGTGATGGAGGGTCTGCGCTCTCTGCTAATCGAGACTCCGTATATTCACGACATCCTGAAGCTCAACGTCCAGCCCTCTGACTCGGACTACGCCGTTGACATCCGTAACCCTGCCATCAGCGTAAGAAACTTTAGTAATTTCTTGTCCTGCTTCTTCCATGCCTTAGCTGTATCCAGCTGCTGTAACATGTGAATTTCACCAGTGAGGGATCAATAAAGTTAATCTGATCTTATCTTAAACACATTCATATTAACAAAGCCATGAAAAGGTTGCAGCAAATGAGAGAAAAATGCAGTAGGTTGTTTCTGTACGATTTTTCTTGTGCAACAAAACTACAATCAGGTTTCTGTCAGAACAAATTTAGAGGCATTTCAAACCCTCCAACCTGGTTTTCAGCCGCCAGCAGTCGAGCAGGATTACTTGTTGGCCCCTTGTCTGCTTCTTTTTGTGCTCCCTTTCAATTATTTCCTCTTCACTTCCTTCTCCTTCTTCTTTTTAGTGGATTAACAACCTGGAAACGGACCACAGGTACAGCTCGTGGCCCTACAACGTGCAGGAGCTGCTCAGGCCGACGTTCCCAGGAGTCATCAGGCAGATCCGCAAGAACTTTCACAATCTGGTAGGATAAATCAGCCCCTTGTGAATCCAAATAGATGTGAGTCCTTGTGGAAAAACGCTAACACGACTCTGTTGCAGGTGATCATTCTGGACCCAACCCAGGAGAATTCTGCCGAGCTGCTGAGCGTCGCAGAGATGTTTTACGCTAACAATATCCCCCTCAGGTTGGTGTCATCAGGGAAGTGGTGCAGCATAAACTTTATAATTGATTCTGTGCATATTTGGCTTTACATATATTTTCTGGTGAATTTATTATTTATTTTTCTGGTTTTTAATATACAACATTGCACAAACTAAACGAATCTAAAAAAGATGCAGCAGTGCAGATGGAATCAGTCGGGATGTTAAGTTAAAATCCATTTTAATTTGGGAGATTTGTCAGGCAGGTTGGTTGTTTGCATGTGGCATCTTGGGATGGTCAGTTTGCTTGAATACTGATGAAGCAGGTAGCACACACTCTGCATTTTAACAGTTTTTTTTGAGAAACTTTCTTGGTCTCTGTTTTAGGATCGGGCTGGTGTTTGTGGTGTCAGATGAGGATGACATAGACGGCATGCAGGATGCGGGCGTGGCACTTGTCAGAGCCTACAACTACATCAGTGACGAGGTGGACAGTCAGAGTGCGTTTGAAGCCGTCATCTCAGTGAGTCTCTTTTTTCACAAACACTACCATGAGGAGCTGTTCCTACTTAAAATTCCTATCACCCTAAAAAGAATAGCATTGACACTAGGGATGCCTTTGCCGCCTAATAAAACAAATCACATTTATTATCTTTGCTTTTCTAACCATCCCATCTTCTCCTCTCTCTAGATGTTTAACCGTGTGCCGATTGGTGGACAGCTGAGTGTTGGGGATGTAGTCAAAGTCCTAGAGAAGAGGTTTCCCTACGTGGAGGTCAGCAGTGTCCTTGGAGCCGACTCCAGCTATGACAGCAACAGGAAGGTGAGTCGGGCTGCTGTGGTGTCACTTTGCTTTATGCTGATTTATTTGGCTAATGGTAGCAGTAAAAATTGACATCATAGCTTTTCAGTTATGTTGTTTTTACTAATACAATAAAAGTGTCTATGCAAATTGGAATGCTTTGCAAATTTGATAAAAGATGCAGAAGCAGTTGTAGAATAAACAAAAAAGACAATTGAGAAAAAATAACTAATTAAAAATATGTAGGAATAGGTAGATAATCACTTTCTTGCCAAGAGTGAGATAAGAAGATATGCTGCTCTTGTACCTCTATTCCTACATCTCTACAGATGATTAGCTTAGCTTAGCATAAAGTCTGGAAGCAGGAGGAACAGCTAGCCTGGTTTTGTCGAGGGGTACAAATAAAAATAAAGCCTTCTAGCAGAATTAGGAAGCAAAATAAAACAGACACAGGCAGAAAAGCTGTTTCCCTCATTTCGAGTTAGGGTTAGCAACTGGCTTTACTGTTGCTTCAGTTGTGAGAATAGTATCAGTCTTCTTACCTATTTTTTGGCGAATAAATGTCTGTTCCCAAACTATTCTTTTTAAAATGAGTGCAAAAAGTAGTAAAACTAACTCAGAGGCAAAAGTTAGATGGCAGGCAACAGTAAACAAGAAAAGTGTTAAACATGGTTCATAAAACTGACCATATGAATGAAAGTAATTTGGTCCTTGCAGTGATTTAGAAAAGTGTTTTTCTCTGACCTACTGGGGACTTCAGAACATGTGTTATGTCTTTCATATTTCTGTGCTTTTGTTGGAATTGTTGTAGTTGCATTTGAGAGAAGTTGCCCAAAAGTTTTTTAGAGTTAGGGTTGACCAGAGATACTAAACGTTAGGGCACATTTCACACAGCCTGGTATATGCATGTGTTTTGTAGACCTCTTCTAGGGCACAATTTTATTATTTTTGCTTTCATAATTGTGATCACTGTATCAATTGTTGTGGTCATAAAAAGACCTGCCTTTTTGAAGTCCAAAAACTAGCTGAGCATTGTTTATTTTCACCTCCTCTTTCAGGAAGGACGGGCGTACTATGAGCAGACAGGAGTGGGCCCACTGCCTGTGGTCATGTACAATGGAATACCTTACCAACGTGAACAACTGGACCCGGACGAACTGGAAACCGTCACCATGCAAAAGATCCTGGAGACCACATCCTTCTACCAGAGAGCCGTCTACCTGGTCAGTTACAGCGCGTGCACACACACACACACACACACACACACACTCACACAATTTGATATAAAGTCAATAAAGATGCGTATTTGATCGCTACACTTTTAATTAATCTTCAGAGCAAAATTTATTGTCAATCAAAAAATATCTACTGACTGCATGAAAGTGTGTGTGAGGACACAAGTTCATACTGTACGTCTGAGTGTGTCTGAGAAGTGTTTACTTTGCAAAAATGCTGTCATGCAGTCAGTTCAGATGTGCTCATATCTACATAAATGAGTTTTCTCATAATTCCTTCAACAAAGTGAAAATATTTTCCAATTTGAACAGTAAAAATAAGTTTAACCTCATCAAAAAGGACCTAATGGTTGTCACTAATACTTAAAGCTGTATCTGTAAATTCAGAAATTAAGTTGTGGCTTTGCAAATGCAGATCTTATAGCAGTTACCAAGCATTTATTTGTGTTTTTGTCTGCTTCAGAATATAGTGCGATCAAAAAAAACATCTACTCAAGATTAAAAGATAAAAAAGAGAAGCTTTAGATAATTTCTTTCTTTTAAGTCGAGCTATTGAAAAAAGTTAATTTGAACACTGTCGAGGATTGTAGTCATAAGATAAATTCTCTTTTAGGCAGGATCTTTGTGAGCGTGCCATCTGTCATTTTTTACTGTTTTAATGTCGTCCCAGCACTCAGAGGAGCCAAATGTTTGAACTAGTTCTTTCAAAGGATTGCTAAGGCATTTAAGCACAATAAGCAATGTTCAGAGTGGTTGCTATACCAGTTACACTGTTCGACATAGTGTTAGTCATCACACATTTCCTCTTTTTTAATGTTTAATCCAAACTTGTTAGAGGAAAACTTTCAGTTGATGCACAAGCATCAGCAACTGCAGTGGAAAAAAGCCATTAACACCCCAGAAGGGCTTTCTTAACTGTGACTATAAGCATGGAAAGCTTGAAGAGAAGGAGCCCCTGCATCACTGTCAGCTCTGCAGTAACAGTGAAGAATGTCAGACTTACTCCTGTAACTTCCTGATTATTTGCTCATGTGGTTTGCAGGGTGAACTGGCCACAGATCACGACGTCGTGGACTTTATCATGAACCAGCCCAACGTTGTTCCTCGCATCAACCCCAGAGTGCTGTCAACCAGCAGAACATACCTGGACCTGTCTGATACCAGTGAGTACACTTGAGGGATGTAAAAAAATATGAATACATTAGCTGAAAACAACCAGTAACTGAATTTGTAACAATATTTGTTTTTACTTCAACATTTAGACAATTTGCAAAGCTAATTTTCAGAAACTTGTCAGCATTTTTCACTAGAATAGTTGTTCAGTGCAGGATAAAGATTAACTTGTTCTGGAGTTATATACTTTTGGGACTTTATAGGTCTGCACATTCTTAAGGAGGCAGCAGTGTTACATCTGAGCCATTTTAAAGCAAGAGGGGATTATTTTCATGGGGGAAAAAACGTATAAATGTGTAATTATAATACACAGAGATGAGTCCTTAGGGATTTAATCAGCGGTCGAAGTGGGACTTCTTGAACAGCTTTGTTTTAATCTTACAACTTTTACAAATGCAGTTTCGTTGGATTCAATTGCAAGTCACATATAATTATTGGATTAATTTATGTGTATACTTCTAAAAAGAAGCACTGCTGTATATTTCACTGACAAAAGACAGCTTTTTGTGTTCTGTGAAGTTAGATTTGCAAGATACAGCATTCGAAGTTGATAGAAATATATATATTTTTAAATATTTCATGTATTAGATGCCATTGGTTTAGTCTATTTATAAATTTATGAGTAAGTATATGAGTAAAAATAGCCGTGGGGCAGAAATTTTGATGATCTCTTTCTCCTGCTTTAGGCCCAACCCACGTATATAAACATATAAAAATCCAAATACAGATATATTTGACTTAAACTTACAGATAGTTGCTTTGTGGTACACACAGTCTAAAAAATATAATTTTTAATCGTCCTTTTTATCATCTTTTTGCAGACAACCACTTTATTGATGATTACGCTCGCTTCTCAACCCTCGACACAAAGGAGAAGAGCACCGCTGTGGCCAACAGCTTGAACTATATGACTAAGAAAGGTAAAGTTCGTGTGAAAGCTGCTCATAAAAGAAACAAACACCAAAAAGAACAGCGTGTTTGTGGAGTTTTTCTGTCGTTATCCTCGAGCCTAAACTCTCTCTTCGTGTATTCTCCTTCTGTCCTCTCCTCCTCCACTTCCTCCTCTTATTCATGTGTTTTTGAAAATTTCCCTGCCACAGGGATGACCACCACCAACCGGCATGGTAATCACCCTTTTACTCCACATTATTCCCTCTCCTCCACACTTGCTCTTTTTTTTTCTGTTTTCTGTTAACCACGTTCCTGGCAGTGTCTCGGATGTGTTTGTGAATCCACCACCACTCCTCCATCTGTGTTGTATTTCTCAAGATGACACAATTATGCATGTGATAATTGTGTGTTAGGGTCTAAGTATAAGTACTAAAATGTATTTATATAGCTGCTCACTACACTCTAACATTGTTTTCTCTGTTTTTGCGAGGCAGAGCATGACGGTTCATTGTGTGCCATTTTTTTTATAGCTGCATGAAAATGAGATGCTGGAAGCGACAGAAAGTTTGAAGGGTCTGCAGGATTTAGAGCAAAAATGGAGTTACTTTTTTGTTTTTTACAGCCCTGAATGCTACCCACATAGAATTGTGTCTAATTTACTAAACTTATCTTCATTTAAGAGAAAGTGATTCGTAATTTTTACCTCATAAGTTAACCTGTATTGCCCTGCCTCAGTTCTGTGTATTAACCATCTGTCTTTCTTCTTCTGTGGTTTTCAGATGATGGCTACATCCGTCCTGTGACTTTCTGGGTAGTCGGAGACTTTGACAAGCCCTCGGGACGCCAGCTCCTTTATGATGCCATCAGACACATGGTACAAAATGTTTTATATACTTACTTTTATTGTCTAAATCGTCCAATTAATCCTACTGGAATCAGTTTGTGATAATAGTAATATATTTCTTATTAAGTATTTTCATCCAAATTAATGATTCCAAGCAAGCTGTTTGAGAGGAAGTTATATAAAAGTATAGCTTGACATTTTGGAAAATATGCATATTTTATTTCTTTGGAGAAAGGTTCCACTGTAAATATGAAACCTGGAGATTGTTTGCATAGCTTAGAGTGGAAATGGGGAAACAGCTGGCTTCGCTTTGTGCAAGGGTAACCCATTTTGCCTTTAGTTGCTCTATTTAACATAATATATTTTGTTTGGAAGTGACTGCGCTCAGCCAAAAAAATACTACACCTAAACTCCTGTAAAAACCACAGCTTGATGTTTTTACTCACCAGTTTTCGCTGTTAGGAAACAAGCAGATGTGTCACACATTAAGCATTAGAGGTGCTGGTAGGTTGTAGTTTTCCCTGAAGTTGACTCGAGGGGTAAACTACGAAGCAAGTTTCACATAGTTAGGCTTTCTTTGTGTAGGCTGGCTCGACAAAACTTAAAACACACTTAGCAGAGACAATATGTATCACAACTGTGGCTAACTTTCTTTGATCGCTCAGGTTATCCTCACAAGGCTCCCATAAAAAAGGCTGTTTGATGCGTCATTCGACTCTTCTTCTGCACAAAATGTACCAACAGCATGCTGCGTACTTCAATAAAGAGGAACAGGTTGTTAAAATGAAGTGCTATGAAGAAAATAAAAATTTATAACGGTAAAATTCGCTGTTACGACAAGTAATCCAAGAGGAAGAATGCTGGTAGAAAGCTCATGCAAGTTAATATATTTATTTATCGGTTATTTCTCACATGACAGCTGCACATTAGAGCTCTGAAAGTTTCATTGATTTAAACATGATGCCTCAGAAGTGTCACTGTCCCATAATGAAAGATATGTGGAAGTCACTTTCGTTTTTGACTAAATCAAAGTGAAATGAATATTATTGATTGGATATTCTCTGTGATAAATACAAATAGACTAGTCAATTTTCTATTAGCTGCAATACCAGCAGTGTGAAACGGTCTTAGCAGCAAAACAGGACCAAGTATAAAGACATATTTATAGATTTTCTGCATGAACAACTGCATAGATGTAGCTTCCCGAGGCAATGCAGTGCGTACAGTTTATTTCCTGTAACTGTACGGCTTCGTTCAGTGGGATTACTAATGTACAGCTCAATAGGTTTGGCGATATAATGTTTTCCCTCAGTATGGGTCATAGAGAATCGCCAGGAAAAGAGTTGGTGATAGGGAGATTAATTTTACAGCAGATTTAAATCCCAAACTCCAGGCATAACCTCCTCCAGGGCAGGTTAGCTGAGCAGCAGTTATCATGGTGATCTAGCAGGTTAAAATAGAGCCACCTTCGTGACATTAGAAACTCTGGCTTTAGGCTCAACATGGCACATAAGTTTTGCTTCATAGTTCATCCCTCTGCTGCTGTATATTTAGTGTACAAATATGATAATGATATCAACTTTCCTCTGCGAAACAGCATAATTTCCAAAAAGTTTGTTTTTTATTCATAGGTTAGTCTAGTGTAACGTAAGTTTGATATTTCTATACACTTTTATATTCACGTCATACTTATTAGTACTGTGATCTCAATTTCAACCAGTACTTCCATCTGTATGCTTATTTTCAATTCTATAAATTGACTCTTTGGGTTTATTGGTATATTGCCATGAGTCACATTTTGAATCTTATTTCTGTGATACTCAAGGCGTGAAGTCATGGCATTTTGCTGGGTTTGACAGACTTTGAACAGGTGAAACATTTTGTCTGTGTGTGTGGGAATGAGCAGATATAAGGCTAGTGTAATTATAGATCCACAAGTGGGATGTTTGCCATTTTACATTGTACTTATCATCTCTAAAACTGTGGTTTAAACTCATATTCTTAGTGTAGATGCATAGTACTTAATATGGCAGAAAGGCTAAAATTGTAAAAGACCAATGTGTCACCACTGTGGGCAGTGGTGACACAACAGGTTAAGCCCCATGGCTACTGATCAGAAGGTCAGACAATCAAACCCCCACTGTGGCCACTGTTGGGCCCTTGAGCAAGGCTCTTAACCCCTGACTGCTCCCCGGGCGCTGCACCGCGGCAGCCCAGTGCTCCTAGTATGTAAAGTTAAGGTTAACTTTGAATAGGATGGGTCAAATGCAGAGAAGGAATTTCCCCAAGGGGATCAATAAAGGTTAGATTATTATTATTTTTATTAACTCTCACCTGCTCCACAACAGAAAACCAGCAACAACGTCCGACTGGGGATGATCAACAACCCATCGGCTGATCTGTCTGCCGAGACGAGCCGTGTTGCCAGAGCTATCTGGGCCGCCATGCAGACACAATCTGCCAACAACGCCAAAAACTTCATCACTAAGCTGGCGAAGGAAGACACCGCTGCAGCGCTGGAGAAGGGCGTTGACGTCGGAGAGTTCGCTGTCGGGGTGAGGAGGGTTACAGACAGACATGACAACGTTTGATTGTTGGAACACTTTGCCCCTGTCAGCCAGGCTTGTGACTGAGTTACTTGTGACTTATCCGCCCTCATTTTCTATTCCTAATTTGTACTTTTATCAGCTGCCTACATATTATCTATTTTCCCTTCAGGGTATGGATTTGTCATTGTTCAAAAGTGCGTATGAGGGTCCCAAATTTGACTTCCTGCTCTCCCACGCTGCCTACTGCCGAGATGTGCTCAAACTGAAGAAAGGACAGAGAGCAGTTATCAGCAACGGAAGAGTGAGTCACAACCTCGTTCCTTCCTGTTTATAGAACTTTAAAGCAGCGCTAGAATATGGATCCATCATTGGCAAATAAGTAAAATGTTCCCACAGTTAGTGCAGTAGCTGAGTCGATATTTCTGCTTCTTCTTTACAGATCATAGGTCCACTGGAGGAGGAGGAGGTGTTTAACCAGGATGACTTCCTGCTTTTGGAGAACATCATCCTGAAAACGTCCGGAGAGCGCATCAAAAGCAAAGTCCAGCAGTTTGGAATTGAGGAGGACAGGTATTTTATTTCATTTTCACAAGGCTTAAACCATTTCAGGCTCCTCCAGGTGAACTTTTGCAGAGTGTGTCGAGTTTAATGCAGCGTTTCTCTCAGGGCCAGCGACCTTGTGATGAAGGTGGATGCCCTGCTCTCCTCTCAGCCCAAAGGAGAAGCCCGGGTAGAATATGGCTTCGCAGATGACCGCTACAGGTAAAGTTGTAATACTTGCACATAATTTAGATGAGCAGGCCGTTTTATTCCATGGGGGGGAGTCAGTGTAGTGAATTTTTAAGAAGTCAGCATTCCTCCAGGGTGATACAAGGCATGTAGCTTTATTTTCCTTTTATTTTCAGTTTTTAGGTTTATTTAAATTATCGGACTATCTTAGAGAGGGTTAGTTAGACTAAATACACAATGAATTATTAAAATCAGTTTGTCCTAAACAGACAGCAGGAAAATATATTTAAACTTTTTGTTTACATTGATGTGCTGTTTGTTGGCAGTGCTGTGAAGATCCGCCCTAAAGAGGGAGACGTCTACTTTGATGTCATTGCCGTGGTGGATCCAGTTACCAGGGACGCACAGAAGCTAGCTCCTCTCCTCTTGGTAGGTTGTCATGGTTGTCCGTCTTTTTGTACTCGTCAGTCAAGTGGATTTATTTGACCTCACTTTGACCTTGTCCCTGTGATATTTCTAACCTGTCCCTTTTGTCCTCCCTAACATCAACACCTGTCTGCAGGTTCTGAAGCAGCTGGTAAACGTCAACTTACGGGTCTTCATGAACTGTCAGTCGAAACTGTCAGAAATGCCCCTCAAGAGGTGAGGACACTGTTTCTGAGCTGAATACTGATAATATACGTCCTCTCTATATGTCACATACCTTGGCCATTGAGCCTTTTTTCACTTGACCCTCCCAGTTCACTTTTTTATGTTTTTACTTTAAAGTACACAATCAGTCAAATGTCTTTAAATGCTGTACAATGTGTTAGAAAAGTACCAAATTTCACATTAATAGTACTTCAAGTCGAGTCACCTTTATTTATATAGCACATTTACATTGACCTAAAGTACTTTCCAATAGAGAAATAAGATAAACATTAAAAATTTAACTATTCAGGTTAGGGTTAGTTTTTAAGATTAAGACCCTAAACATTATTTATTATACAAATGTACTTGACTAACTTAAATGTTAAGATTAAGACTCAACAGTATTATATATTCTAGAAATTTACCTGACTAATTTAAATATTAAGGTGAAAACCCTACAGAATTATGTATTTTACCAAATTACTTAACATATTAAGTTACTAACCTCAGTTCATTGTATGGTTAAAAGTCATTATTCTGACTCCAGAAAATCAAATCTAAAAAAACTCAAAAGACTTTATCTATAAAATAAAGATGTCATTGGTTGTTTTATTGTCTTTACTTGCATTCTACTTAACATTTTTTAAGTTAACTTTTCAAAATGGAGTCCTTTTGCAGCAAGAAACTTTTGCGTGGGGACATTAATAAAATCAGTTTGAAATTTATTTTAAAACATTGTCACATTCAAATATGTACATTGATCAGGTTATAACATTAGGACCACCTGCCTAATATTGTGTTGGTCCCCCTTATGTGGTCAAAAATGCTCTAAACCATTGGTCATGGACAAGAGGACCTTTCAGGGTGTCCTATGGGGTCTGGCACCAGGACGTTGGCAGTGGATCCTTTGGGTACTCTGGCTTGTGCA
>OMNN01043199.1:0-10173 GCA_900302755.1 Chromis chromis
GGCATCAGAGAGCGGCAGCGTGGAGCAGGAGAAGAGCGGCATCATCCGCCAGTCGCTGGAGAGCATAGAACTGGGGCTCAGTGAGGCACAGGTATGAAGTTTGGTTTAGTTTATATGTTTATTTTTGCAGGGGCAGCGCACAATTAAAAGTAATTGCACCAGAGTTAGCAAGCAGCTCATTTGCATCTGTTGTCACTGGGCAGGTACAGAAAAAGAGAAGAACCACAGAGCCATAAATACACTTCATAAAACAATATAAACTTAAAAGGCATCGATGTCAGATAATAAATAGAATCAGTGAAAACATTAAATAAAAGTTGATGGTGACCATTTTGTGCTGACTTCAGCCAAATGTAAGGCTGGTTTAAGAAAATTCAGCGAAGGTTCCTGAATATTTAATGTTTTTGGGGATGGAATTCCACTTTATCACAAACAGAATAGGAAAGCCACAATGAAATCTTGGCTATCGTGTGATCCTTCTACATTTTGCAGTGACTAGAATTTTAATGGCTTATGTTTTGAACCTCAAACTTGTTGAACTCTTAGGCTTTTGTATTACTGCTGTTTCAGTTTGTGTCTGAAACAGAACCAAACAAAAATCCCTTGAGGCTGAATTGTTGAATTTGGTTTGAACTTTGTTAAGTGTTAATGGATCCTGAAGAGTATAAAATCTGGAACTCCCAACCAGTCAGTCTAGAGCTGATGAAGCCTCTTGGATGAGAGGTGAAACATCTTCGATCTAACTCAAGCAAGTCCAGATGCTACGATTGAAACTACAAGGATAAGTTGAAATTAGTTGCACAGCAGCCCTTGCTAGCACATTGCTGTTTCTTTGCAAACTGTGAGGAATCCTCACAACGGTAATATTGTGAAATCATTGGCAGGAATTTGAATTATGTTGGGAATGAAAGAACACTTGTACAAATAAAATGTAGGGGTTATGAGGTGATTCAAAAAGTTCTGAGAATGTGCTTGTTAAAAGCAAAACCTTTACGTGCATGTGATTTAAATCTGTCCAATGTCCCCTTCAAATCAGCATCCTTGTGCATTGATATACTGCTCCCAGAGCTCCTGCAACACTTATAATACTCACTGGAGGTCCCATACTGCCATAATATAGTGCTGTGAAGCACTATTTGCCATATGCACTAGATCTCCTCCACTGTATCAAAACAGAAACCCTTTAATTTGAATTTCATTTTGAGAACAAGGAAAAAGTCAGTGGCAGCCCAGCTGAGCAAGAAGGCCAGGTTAGCAGCAATGGTTGTGTTGTTGTGGCCAACAAACCTCTCTGTAATCAATGTGCTGTGGAACACCTATATGCCATCAAGCCACAGTTTAAATCATTTGTGGTGAATGTTCTCCCTCAGACACATCAGGATGTCATAATAGAACTCTGCATTGAGTCTGGGGTACCAATTCACAGTGCAAAACCCTGTGAATGTCCAAGAAAATGACTGCAGCTCTTTCATGTGAAAGCTACTCTTTGGTCTGTGGATCGTAGCTGTAGACACCTTTGATCATCAGTGATGATCCTCAGCATGACGGTTAGAGTCTAATGTTTTCTCCTCTGCTACAGTTTGCAGTCGCAAGAGAAAACAAAAACGCATGTAACACAAGTCCAGATGTTGATCATAAGATGTCACATGGAATCCTGACTCATGACTGTGTGCAACCATGTGCATACTGTTTGATCACACGTTGTATTGTCATGTAGGTATTTAATGAGATTAAAAAGGTTTGTTAGATGCAATCTTCTAAACCAGAGAGACACTGGGAAAGTCTGGAACGACAACATGCTTTGACTGATCACTAAAAATACTCATTGCTGTTTATTATTTGTCACTTGTCATCTCTTGTGTCCCAATCAGTCAGTCCTCTGAAGGCGTGCAGCATGAGTTACCATGGTGATCTATTCTGGTTAACTGAGAGCTGACTTAATGATGCCAAAGTCAAAGAAAGCTAATAACCCACTGCTGTAGACCGTTTAAAACATTGCTCCACAGAGGTCTACCTTGAGGAATAAGTTTAAGTGACTGATAAAAATGAGTTTTCCCAAAATAACAAAATAACAAAGAATAAAGGCAAACTGTAAAAGTCAGAAAAGTTTCAAATGTATTAATCCAAAAATGTTCCCAACTAATTTCAATTAGAGGGAGGTACATTAAAAACAAAAGTGAAAATAAAACTGATTAGAAGGTCAAATAAACATCACTAAATCAAACAAAAACGTGTATAACAGCAGAATATAAATATTACACAGTGTTAGATGAGCATTATGAAAATGCAGCTAACTGTTATTTAATTAGAGCCTTTTGTACATGTCTGTTCTTTTGGGTTGTGAAGTTTGATTCATAGATAAAATGAATTGCTACAAATTGCATCTATAATTAGAATGATGACGTTTATTGTTTTCCTCCCTCCAGGTGATGATGGCGTTGTCAGCTCACCTCGGTTCGCTGGAGGCAGAGAAACAGAAGCTGCGAGCTCAAGTGAGTTTTTGCTGGAAGTCTTTAGAATAACACCACCATATACATGCATATATATATATATATGACCAAATTCTCCTACTTTAGCTTCTTCTCCTCCTTGTAATTATCACATTGTGGCTTTTTTATTTTCTTTCCTGTGCTCCTCCTGCTACATTTCATTTTACCATTTATCCCCCTTTCCTCTTCCTGTTTCTACATCCTTCTCCTTCTTACCTTTCCCTTTTGCCTCATCTCTTTTCATGTCCTTGCTCCTTCTGTCTTTGTCTCTCCTACATCCTTCCTCTTTCCCCTCGTCTCCTTTCACATTAATTTCTTCATCCTTCCTCATATCCCTGCATCCTCCTCCTCGTCCTCCTCCTCCTCCTCAGGTGCGTCGCCTCTGTCAGGAGAACCAGTGGTTGAGGGACGAGCTGGCTGGAGCTCAGCAGCGTCTGCAGGACCGGGAGCAGGACGTGGTGACCCTGGAGGAGCAGAACCGACACCTGCAGTTCATGTCCTCCATACGCAAATACGACCAGGAGGAGCCACCTCTGGTGAGAACGGACGACATGCCAACTCATATCTCTGGCTGTATCCGAAATCATCCACTCATTACCTACTGCTTATCTAGGGATTGCTATATATTGAACTATGTAGGGAGCTCCTTGTGAAGACAGTACTTGAGTCTCGTGCTATTAATTACGTCACTACTGTCGCTCAAATAAAACATATCAGATCGTTGTCGGCTACAGTAGTGACCCGACCAGCCTTTTTTTTTTTTCATATTATACTAAGCGAATGAAATACGTCTTAACACTATAAATGTGTATATTTAGGAAAACCAAGATGCTGAAATAGGAACCAGGTCAGACTAAAACCTGAGGAGAAACCTTGGCCTGTAAAGGTGTTTTTTGTATATGACTACAGCTAATGTTTAAAGGGATTTAGTGAAGCTGCTATTATATTAATTATATTTTAGGCAGTATGACGTCAGATGCACAAACACATTATCACCCCAGAAACCTGCTATTGCTGATGTGTTGGCAAACTGTTTTGCTTGTTTGCATAACCACCAGACATTAAGCAACATCATCATTCATTTGGAGTCCTGTTTCTTTGTATCTGATGAATGCAACGCACTTTCCTTTTACTTCCGGCTCCTTATCTGCTACATTTTCACTTCATTCGCCAGTCAGTTGCTAAGTTTGGTGCTGGACAGGCAGCGTACAGCAGGTTTATCAGAGCTGTGCCCTGCTGCTGGAATGAGGCCGATGAGAGACTGAACCATGAAGTAAAATCTGCTGTAAAGTCAAAACAAGAAGGCAAAAAAGCTCCATAAAACTTGAATTAGAACATAAACATGTTGGGTCAAATCAGTTATTACCACTGAACATGAAGGGAAATGTTAGGAATGTGGCAATAATTCTTCTTTGCTTTAGCTTTACTTGTACTATTGTCTAAGTTGTCTTGAATGTGTTTGTTTGTTCTTTCAGGACGACAAAGACACTTCTTCCAACAAGGAGTCTCTGGATGACCTTTTTCCTGCCGAGGACGAGGAACAGTCACAGAGTAAGGCTCTACTGGGGGTGTGAAATGTGTTTATTACACACTTTAATGACCTACCAGAAATCTTTTGAATCTTTGAAATCTTTAACTGAAGGGATGAGGCATTCTCATGTTAGTTCATTTTTGAGATATCAAGAAGGTGTTGAATACATGTAAAGAGACACTGCTGTTTAGTTTTTGTTCAGTCAGTACAGTGAACATCTTAATGTAGTCCAAATAGTGCAGAAAGTCCAACTGTTGGAGGTCTTTATTTATTGATTTTGCACCTGATCCAAACATTCTCTCTGTCTGAAGTCTTTACACGGCATAGATAATGCCAGTCTAACTATAGAGCTGCTCCATATATTACGAGTAACTCTTGACACACAACAAACACATTTCAAGCACTGATGCCACATTTTGAGCATCTGTATCGCATGCAGTGAAAATTAGATAGTAGCACGTGAGTAACAATGAGCTTTAAGGCAGCACTTCGAGAATCTTTTCAAAGTGAAACATAATTCCACTGTACTACTGTCAACCTACCTCATGTATATGTGGTGTCAATAAATTTGTAAGTAGAGTTTAAAATCAGTATTTGCACTAAAACGCTGGTTCACTTTTAACATGCTCATTTACACATATCTGGAATTATTATACATAGTAAACACTCATTTTCCTTCCATAACCTGTTGCTGTAGTTTAAATGCATGTGCGTTTTATGTAGAGTTAGAGTTTAAGGCTTCAATAAAAACAAACCCTGATAGAGATTTAAAGATACTTGGGAAAAACTTCATAATAAACTTATTAAGTTAAACTGATTGCTTACATTTTGGTTATCCAATTCCAGTCTGTTTAGGAAGAGCAGTAGAGTTCACACTCATGTCAAATTATGTGTAATTTATGTGGAAAACCTGGGTCTTTCTAAATCTGACACAAACCATCTTGTTTTATTTGTGTTTTGCTGTTCAGTCTCTCAGCCTCACCACAGCAGTGCAGCAGCAGCAGCTCAGCAGGGCGGCTACGAGATTCCTGCACGCCTTCGAACGCTCCACAACCTGGTGATCCAGTACGCATCCCAGGGCCGCTATGAGGTCGCTGTACCACTCTGCAAACAGGTTAGAGGAGCTTCCACCTCCAGCTGGTCCTCCATACTGAACCTTTTAACTGTTGCTGACCAAAACAAAACACCAGACGTTTGAATCTCTCCCATAAATCTGATTATCATGTCTCCTCAGGCTCTGGAAGACCTGGAGAAGTCCTCAGGTCACACCCACCCAGATGTAGCCACCATGTTGAACATACTGGCGCTGGTGTACAGGTAATACCTGTTACCATGGCGACAAAGGCTAAAAATTACTTCCACATCCCCATAAAAGGATAATATAATGTTGTTTTTTTTATTTACACCTGCTTACCACCTTCTAAGACAGGTGTCACTGTTGCCTTGTTATTTTTCCCAAATGTTTACAACTGCTCTAATAAATGTGTTGGATCTCTGATGAATATTTATAACTATTAACACCACTTATTGACTAATATGAGCACAAATGAAATACAATAGATTAAACTGTGAAAATATCCTGTAACTTTATATAAAAATCAGTGTGATGTGTTTTTCTCTACAGAGACCAGAACAAATACAAAGAAGCAGCCAACCTGCTAAATGATGCGTTGGCAATCAGAGAGAAAACTCTTGGGATGGACCATCCAGCTGTAAGTTACCCTCCTTTAAATGTTGTCCAGTTCACAGTGTTTTATCCTGTAGCTGGTTTATTAGTTTTGTCTTTATTGTACCCAATTTTCCCTCACCATGCTGTTTTCTCACTGTGTAAACTTGAAACATAAAACTTTTTTGGCAGAGGAATGCTTCATAACAGATATTTGATCCTCATTTGTTGCTAGTTTCTTCCTGCACAACCTGAAACTACTGGCATTGTTCTCTTTAAGGCTGTTACATTTAGGTTGGATCAGACTTTGAGAGGAAGTTTGTAATTTACTGTATGTGTTTTTGTTTGTGTGCAGGTGGCAGCGACACTCAATAACTTGGCGGTGCTTTATGGGAAAAGAGGAAAATACAAGGAAGCAGAACCACTTTGTAAAAGAGCTCTGGAGATCAGAGAGAAAGTGAGGAAACAGATTTGTTTATACACTTCCTAAATCTCACTAATAACTAACCTCTAACTGACCTGATCTAATTCAAATTTTAATCCTCAACCCAGTTTTCACTGCTGTAGCTTTGATTTTCAAACTGTGTCCAACTCACTTTGGAGAATCTAAATTAATTGTTTACTCATGCATTTCTTTTAATACTGAATCTATATTTTCGCACTAATGCTTATATAAATTTACTTAGGTAAGATTATGAATGCAGCTCTTTTACTTCTAACATGGTATACACATTTTTACAGTGTTGTATTGCTACTTTTAGCTAAGTAAAATCTGAATGTCTTCTGTCACTGAACCTCATACACGACTCTGAGTGAACACTGAACATCAGCATTTTGTGTGGTGTGTCCTACGTCAGATAATGTCACTGTTATGCAACAAATAACTCTATTTCCTGTCTGAATGCACCTTCAGGTTCTGGGTACAGACCATCCAGATGTAGCCAAGCAGCTGAACAACCTGGCTCTGCTGTGTCAAAACCAGGGGAAGTACCAGGAAGTGGAGCAGTACTACGAACGTGCTCTGCATATCTACCAGAGCAAACTGGGACCAGACGACGCAAATGTAGCTAAGACTAAGAACAACCTGGTATGAAATGTCTATATCTTTGCTGTGAATCCTCTGTGTTTTCATCTGAGTGTCATATCACATTTAAGAGGGGTATAAGATCAATCTGTAAGTTCTAAACTGCCATCCAAGTATCATTACTGAACACTACTAATAGAACTATACCAGGTTTTACCACATTTTCACACTTCTTGTTTCATTGTCCTTCTCAGGCATCCTGCTATCTAAAGCAGGGGAAATACAGACAAGCTGAAGCTCTTTACAAAGAAATCCTGACCAGAGCACATGAAAAGGAGTTTGGATCTGTGGAAGGTGCAGTGATACAGATATATTTTATGTTATAGATTTGAAATTTTTATGTTTGTGTCCTATTACATGAAAATGATGCACCTCATCAATACCCTTAACTTCATTTAACAACCTGGGTCTCGTTTGTATAGCTAAAGCCATTATTGTAGTGACAACATTTTGTACAGAATGTTTGAGACAACCACAAGGGATCAGTTCCACCATGTTATCTAAAACCACGACCTAGGGAAGTGAAAACACAGGGGAATACTGACCAACTAAATAACATTAGTATTACAGATACACTTCTCAGTTTAACTATATCCTATTAAACAAGATGCATGTGCTTGTTTGTGGGTATTCTCTTTATAGCTTTGGAAATATTGCTTAAAATGAGACTATTAGTTTTAACAGCAGCTACTATGGCCACAAGTAGCTACAATGGTGTATGCTGACACATAGTGTAACATAACTAGAGAGGTGTGATCAAGTAAGTAAGAATGTTTAATACTTTAGAAAACTACAAGTACAATACCTGTGTTGATCCTGTTTGAAGCAGATCTGGTACTATAGACTGGTGTGCAAAGTTGGACAGTAATCACTTCAGTCTTGAAGAACTTTTAGTTGATAAGATATAAAATGTGTTTTTAAAGGAGATAAGGACAGAGAGCGCTTGCTTTTTTTTTACTGTATATTTATACACTGTTTGTTATTCTGTCCATGTGTCCTCCAGGTGACGGTCGTCCCAGCTGGTCCGGTGCAGACGACGGAGGAGCCAGTAACCTGAAGCGAAGCGGCTCCTTCACCAAACTCAGAGAGTCGATACGCCGAAGCAGCGAGAAGCTAGTCCGCAAGCTGAAAGGAGTCGGAGTCGAGGAAATGACCCCGAGGAATGCTGGGTAATATTCTGTTACAAAGGGTTTAACTCCCACTGTTAGTGTAGCTGAAACCAGATCCCATTGGTAAAAGGACAGTTTTAATCTTTATTGAATTTTAATGGTTAAAGAAATGCAGCCTGTTGAAAAAAGTGCTGTGAGTTGCAAAAGGTGAATCTCTCATTTCTGAAAAACATTCTTCACCTTTTATTGAATATTAAATTAAGAACTGTCTGAAAGCTACATGTAAAGAGATTGAAAGACTGTTTACAGAGTTGCTGGTGCTGATTTGTGCAAATGTATGTCTAACTTCTCTAAAATGATTTCTAATTGCTCGTAACTTGGTTATCTTTCTGGCTGCTGACCCTTAGTTGCATTTCTCCTTTTTTTAAATGAAGCTTGGGTGTTATGTGAAAAATCTGACACTTCATACAGATTAAGAGTTCATTTTGACATTCTGTCTGGTTTTCAGGATGAAGAGGGCGAACTCTCTGAATGTGCTGAATGTTGGAGCCAGAGAGAGTCAGGACGGCAGCCAGGTGAGCAAACTGCTGGTGATTCAATCCAGAAAATCTCTGTCTCTCGCACACATTTGTTTTCAATATGCTTGAGTTTCTTGACGATATTTCACCTCACATGAGAAAGGATTCTTCAGCTCTGACTGGTGGTGAGTGTCACACATTTAAACTCCTGAGGCTGTTAGTACCTTGAACGATGCTGAGGTCACATGTGAGTCATTGACCCATCCTGCCATCATGTGAGTCAATAGGGAGTCGGGTGTGAATGAGTGTTAGGCTGACTGGGAGGGACTGCGTTACACTATGATTATATTTAGAGATGGATGTTCCAGGTGACACAAATAATTTCTTTCCAGTTCTTTGAGCATCTTGTCATCCCTAGTTTAAGTACGAGGATGATGAAATGTCTGACTCTTTTACTGAGCAGCCGCTTCTGAGTTATTTCAAGAATTCTTTCAGCTCAAGTTTTCTGCATGTCCTTTCATAGTCCACAAATCAAAAGGTTTTCACCCTGAATGTTTGAAGATTCAGGCAACTGCACTTGCATGAGTTGGCACGTCCAGTTGCCTGAATCTCACCAGTGAGAACGGAAGAAACTCAAGCAAGTCCTGTTGCTTTTGTTTTAACACTTGCATACACAATGACCTGAATAACTGACAATGTTCAGAGATTTTATCAAATAATCATAACATTTCAGATAAAAACCCTAATATCTAAACGTGTAAGACATTATTTAAAAATTAGAATTTAGCTGTACATAGAGTTTTTAGAAACATGTGACATGCTAACACCTATCATGTTTTTTTTTCTTTTCTAGGGAAGCCATTTGACAGATAGTCGAGGCCTGAGCTCCAGCACACAAAGTCTGACAAGACGAGGTTCTCTTGGTGGGAACAGCTAACACACTCTAACTACAACAAATCTCAGTAACTGGAATCATGTTTATACACTGACTAAACCTGCTGCTCTTTATCAGTCATATCAGATATTAGAGTGGATTCCCTCCTTTGAGCCCCCAGAAGGAAAAACTCAGATGTTACAACTTGACTTTGACCAAAATCTAACTTGCAAATTAGATTTTACATTTGATAGTTTTTCTTTGATAATGACGGATGTGTGGATCACAAATATGTATCTCCATAGCACTATAACATTTCCTTCCTGATCACTTGAATCATTCCTTCATTCCAGATCCATTTTTCTTATAACAAGTTAACTGTTAAATCATTTTAGACTACCTAAAAAATATAATTTACACTGTAAGAAAACATTTCTACATAAACCAGACCTTGCCATACAATTAATCTTAAATTTGAGACTTTCCAATGCTAGTGTGCCCTTTTAACCTGCATTTCTATTAATATCACTGAAAAGAAAAAAACTGGAATTATGCTTTACATTTTCTAAAATTAAACGGGCACACATATTTAAATTTTTTTTATAACTTCTTATTTGAGAAACAGGGATGTGAAGTTTTTTGCAAAACTAATTTTTACATTTGGTTGAAGAGGGAGAAGTTACGCTACGTTTACACTGTTAAAGAATTAAATGTGACAAATGCCTTCAAATTGTGCATGTCGTTTAAATTAAATTGTCAAAGCTAATGATAAAACATGAATGTGTTTACTTTGAAAACCACAGTCCAGTTCTGCCATTCCACATTGTGAAAAAGGACCTTTTTTAAAAACTAAATCCTACATGTGATTTGCACTATTAAAAGTCGAACACCAGCTCCACAAA
>OMNN01043199.1:10193-28036 GCA_900302755.1 Chromis chromis
CACAAAAGCACACTCTAAAGATGGTACTTTTAAAATACGGAGGATATTTTTGCACATTACATGTATGTTATGTATATATATTCTCAATCACACTCTTTATGATGGTAAATCATCAAACTCTAACATGCACATTTTAATATTTAGACAATCTAAATAGAACATTTATCTAAAATGTCTATTTCATCTTGTAATTTTACATCTTTGCTTTTTTCACTGAAATGCCTGAAATCCACTACTTATCACAAATAATTATAGTTTAACTTTTAACAAGTAGATTTTCTTTGTGCTGTTTTTAATTTACTAGAGAAATAATTACCTCAAGTAGTTGCTGAAGAGTCAAACTCAACATTTGCAACGCCACATCAACAGTCTCATTTTATGTTAAAGCATTAAATAACTTTATAAACACTCTGAAGTAAGAGATGGATGCTAATAAAAAAAAAGTGCTGCTGGTAAATATTGGCTCCCTAAAAATTATGTTACCATCAGATCCTCACAGAAGTTTGTTCCACAAAACTCCTCTCATTCTATGAATTCTATTTTTCCATCATGAACAATTACTGATTGTACGTTTGCTGTGGTAGAAGACGTCACTGCTGTTTGTTTAAAGGGCTGAAGTCGCACTATGTTAGTTACTGTAGTAACTACAGTCTGTTACGAGCACATGTAAGAATGTTACATACAAAATAGGAAAGATGTGTAGAAACTGGAGTACGTAGCTCCTCTGACACTGTTTATTCTGTTAAAGATGAATGTTTGTATTTTATATTTGCAAACCTGAGCTAAAATAAATGACTTATAAGACACCCTTGTATCTGTTTTGTGCTTTTGCTGTTTTGCATGGAAATATTGTCTTTTAGGGTTTGACAAGTTTTTTTCAGCACGTACTAAGTTTAGATATTTATCATGATGGAAAGGCCTCATATAAAAAGTAAACAAAACAAAATAAAACCACACACCATCAATATTAAAATGACTTCTAAAGAAAAACACAACTCCGCCGTTACATACAAACATTTATAGTCCAACTTCCTGGTTGGAAAACAGGTAAACAAATATTCATGTTCAGTATAAAATGTGACTATGTACAGTTACATTAGGAAACCAACAGTAGTCTTGTCTGTATGACAGACACAATATGGAACGATGTTTCTGCAGCTGATGCAACACGTTGACCCACTGATACTGTTTGTAACTTATTTTGGACACAAAACATTTCACTTGTCAAAAACATGATTTTAAAACAGAACAACTTGTTCATTTTCTATCCAATGCTGTAAACTAATTCAAGTCTTAGCTTTCTTATAATAACGGAAACTGTTCATTAATGTTGATATTTCTGTTTTCATTTCAATAGTACTTATTGGTTTTAAGTGGCAGTTTGCAGCCGAGTACTTCAGTAAGCAGATGTACAAAATACTGAAATGCATGCTGACCAGTGAATTTGACTGATGCATTTAAAGCAGTTTGGAATCTATATGATGGACAAACATTGCACTCAGGAAGTGACCTAAAAAAAGGCTCAAACCTTTGGTGGTATTTAAACTAACAGACAGGCAGCTCTCCTGTCAGAAGTTACTGCAACCACCAGAGCTGAGCCAACCTGTACTTTAAATACTTTACTAGTATGTTTACCACATAGAACTTCTTGAAGGTAGCTTAGTTTAACCTTCTAAACAATATTTAAACCATCCTGGTGTGGTAAATCCTGCCTGTCTAGAACTCCACGCTGCCTAAAATAAACTCCAAGTTGTATCTGCTACTTGACCCAGTTCTAATCATTGTTAACGGCTGATGACCCCATTGTGGGTGAATGTCACCTTCAGGTCTGATGAGCAATCTGAGTGATTTTCTGCAGCATTTCCTCCGACTCCAGCTGCTCCAGTGTCAACAGAGACAGACCCAACTGGTCCTCCTGGAGGGAGTTAGAGGAGAGAGAATAAGGGTGAAGTGAATATGAAGGTAAAGATGGTGAACACAGACTGTCTGCTCAGCCATATTCACTGTCCTGAAACATGACTCAGCTGAGGATCTCAGAACCTTTACCGACGTGTTTCTTATGCAGCTCTGTGTAAATTTGATGAAAGCTGCGACAGCAGACTATTTGTTAATTCCATTAGCAGTTGTAGCATTTCACATTCTGCCATTTGGGCACTGTAGATTTAAAATTCATGATTCTTCCAATCAATAGTTCCTGACTCCTCTAATCTCAAGCAGTGCCAGAACTTAACTTTGTGACTCACCTGCATGGCTGCATAATCAAAAATGTGAGCATTTTTTTTCTTATCCATGGAAATGTCAGTGAACACAACATGCTTTTTTTATTTTTTTATTTACTTGCGCATCACAAAAATGTGGATGGCAGGTGATGGAATGCCTGCAATTACTTCTTTTACATGACAAAACATGAGAAATAATTACACATGGATGTCGTCAGTGGTCTGTTATATCTTTATATCTCCCATGAGTTTAAAATTGCTATTCTGCGTTTATGAGAAAATGCTTACGATAAAAACAAAGTCAATAATTTTGGATCTAAAGACAACCTCCTTCTTTCAAAATGAGAAAATACATTCATTCATACATCCTTATCTGCCTTTTGCACAAAGATACAAGTTTTAGAGTTTTAAACTGCTCTTACTTTTACTATCACTGTTGTGTTTTTTTGTTGCCCCTGGTGAGTAAACACTAAATTAAATTGCATTTACACTACTGTTAGGTTGGTTAACAACCTGGGTAGCAGAGAAAAAAAAGAGGTACAACCAGACAAGCACCACACAAACCTTAAATCTGTGCTTCAGAATTACCTGTCTGAAAGGCTGAGCCATCTGTCGCAGGAAGTGCTTGGAGAGATGCACGGTCTCGTCCACGGTGAGGTTTAAACTGCCGTCACTGATGTGCTCCTGAATCCAGCGCGGAAGTTTCCCACGTTTGTCTGCTCGGGCGTAACGCTGTGGAGCAGAAAGGGAGTTAATACAGCTTTTATTTTCACATACTGATTCAACTTCTGTCTGGAATAAACCACCAGCTGCTCCAGTGAAGATACTGCAATACTTAAATCCAAAGATTGTGAAGTAGGGTGATGATGATAAGAGGTGACGTTTAGAATCATGTTGTGCCACGGCAGGATCAGACAAATATTTAGAGTGACAGAAACATCACACACCTTGTCAGCAAAAATCATGAGTCCATAGTCGGTCTTTCCTCTGATGGCTCTGCCCACACACTGAGCTGCGTGACGCATGGCATCAAACGTTAGGAAGTCGTTCTCTCTGATCTGAAACTGATCCCGAAGGTACTCCAGCCGAGCCTGAATCATGTGAGGGAAAAAATATTCTTAAACTATGAGCAGAATTAGGATCATAAAACATCCAATCAAACTGAAAATTAAACGACATGTGATTTATAAATACACAAACAAAATTCACACTGAAACATCTGTTTGTCCCTTGTCTTTTTTAACAATGTGAAGTTTTTTTTTTAGGAAAAGACAAATCTTAAAACACCTAAAAACTCTGCAGTCTAATATTAAAACGACTCTGCATTAGATCGTACCTTAATGAACTTCATGTTGTGTTTTGTTGAAACTTTTCAGAGTTGTCAGTTCAGCTATGTGATCAGAGGTGTTTTTAATATTTTGTCTATCACACTTATATCAGTGAATGTAGGAGAAATATTAAAACCATCCTATAACACAACTAGTTCTGTGGTGTGAGTCTAAAATGACTCCTTGTACATTCATAATACACACAGTCAATAGTCAATTTCACTCTTAATTTGCAGCAGATTGATATTTTGGACACTTACTAATCATCATTAGCACTATGTGTCAAAATAAACAGCTTTAGAGTCAACAAATATAAATGTTTTTCATTCATAAAATGTTCAATTGTGGGAAATCGGACCCTGGAAATGGCACAACGTAATTGTAGTGCTGTTGACAGTAAGAGAGTCGGACACACTGATAATTCTGACCTTCAGGATGCGGCTCTGCGTATAAACATAAGGAACTCCAAACATGATGACTGCTCGGCCAAAATGGTGTACTGAACAGAAAACAGAACAAGATTTTTGGTCAGTATGTAGAATGACTAAACATGCATGCTGAGGCGAAATGTTTGCTGCATCTTATTGTACACACAACCACAAATAATTCTTCATCTTGAATTAAATTTTTACTTCCTTTAATCCACATTACTCTACAGGAAGTCCCACAGATGACTTACCGAAATCTATTCCTTCAGACACTTTTCCTCTGGCAACAGACAGGAGAATCGCTCCTCTGCCGTTCTCACATGCCTGAAGAGCAGAAATGCACAGACAAAGGACAGAAAACATATAACCATCTGGGGACAGGTAATTCATTTACAGCACATATGCTCATTATATTTAATAATATAATGAGCATAAAATAGGAGAAAGGAGTCTCTCTGACCTCCTGATATTTCTCCAGAGCCATGCTCGTCTCTGCTGCATCTGGAGTCTCGATGAAGATCAGCTTGTTCCTCTGGATATTCTCCAGAATACCCTGCAAACAAAAAATTAATTATACTGCTTTAAGAATAAAACAAACACACAATTACCATTCTGTTATAATTACGCAAATATTGTACATATTAAAATGTATTTTCATCATTACACCTGTGCACGCACTGACCTGTTCATACCAAGATGCCACAATGTTCTCCATGTAGACGTAGCTGGTGAAAAATGCCACGATCCCATCAGGAACTATCGCAGACATCTCCAGAAGTAGGTTGCCATAGTTACGAATCACAGCTGTGAGAAAAATATACAAAAACTGTTAAAATTATCCGCTTTTGAGATATTGTGTGTAAGAACGGGGAAAAATCTATTTATGTACAAGGTGCAAAGCAGTATTTTGATATTATGTTAATTGTATGACCCTGCTTTTTGAGACATCATGCTCAAATAAATAACAAAATAATAAATAATATATTTACTAACCAAAGTCTTCTCTGGTCTCAAACTTGGAGCTGAGGGCCACCTGGTCGTTTCCCCTGCCGACAATCTATGTAAAACAAAAAGAGATGAAGAAGAAGGTTAAAGTTATGAGATTAAGGTTTTTGATTAAGTATTTTTATGACAAGATTTGTCAAATTCCTGTCCCTTCCAGAATTATTCTTGCCATCCAAAGTGACATGTCTGAGTGAAGTTACACACCAGAGGACAGAGGCAGGTTCGTGCCAAAGTCATGGTGAAGGACGCCATTGTAACGGGGCGAAAGTCGAGGATTCTGGGATAGATGTCCAGTGGAGAGAGAGTCTGAAGTGAGAAGAGAGGACACACAGAAGGATACGACAGTCAAAATGAGATCTGTCATTCATTAATTTATTAGTGAATGTCAAAAAAAATTATTGTTAATTATTGTTATTATTATATATTGACTTTTATGCACATAATCAGAGAAGGAAGAAACATGAGATGAATGAAGCTGCAGAATTATGTGTCAAGATGATATAAAGTTTCCAACTGTGAAAGGTTTAGAGTATTATCACTTCATTAAAGGAGGTCTAAAGGAAAAGAAATGCAGCAAATATTTTAACTAAGTTCATTCTCAAATGAAACAACATTTAAACAACTCTGCATGTACAGCCTGTGATATAGGGGCTGCAAACATTTATTTGTGGCTTTAAGGCAAAATAAAACAAAGAGCAAAACTCAGTTGTTATAGGACTAAAATGTATATTGAGCAGAGAAAAGAAAAAGAGTGACATGTAACGTACCCCTGAGGTGATGATGACCGACTGAAATCTTTGAAAAACCGGTTTGATGGCTATAGATGGATCCATACAGCTGAGAAAAGACAGACAGGAACAAAGACAGAACATAGAGATCAGGACAGTCACATGTTAACCTTATGGTCACACAACCCCACTGTTCAAATCACACACTTCATCCTGCATCCCCTCATATTAAAATCAATGCCTTCAATCTACTGTCGCCTGGATGCAACAAATACCTTCATTGCAGGTAAGGGTTTCTCACTTTTAAAAGCTAGAATTGTGTTTTTGAATATATTTCAGTGTTTTATGTGGAAAAGTCCACCAAATGAGTCACAGATAACATTAGCAGTGAATGTGCTGACCATAAAGATTGCACCAAATACAAATTTGCTTTCTAGTTTTAAATACATATTTAAAACGTTCTAGCCCACCTGAAGTGCAGCACAGGGTTGGCGATGGTTGGAGTTCTGTCTTCAAAGGGCTCAATGATGATCGTAAAACCTTTCAGAAGGAGAGACATATTTATTAAACATTTGAAAGATCTGACACCTTACACCTCTTCCTCCAAACTACAGTATCTGCTAGAGTAATATTTGTTAACACAGTTGGATTTAGTGTGCATAAAGATGTAAATAAGTGTTTCAGTACCTTGGCTGTAGGTGCTGACGAGGGTAGCAAAGTTAGAAATGAGAGTAACAGCTGAGAAGTCTGCGATGTCGGCGATCTCCAGAGTTCGTAGTAATGACTGCAACCGCTCTGCACAAAACCTGAGAGATGACAAGAATAAAAGACACAATATAATGGAGCGAGAAAGAGTATGAATAAGTGAGTGAGCAACTGAAAATCAATACAGAGCTTAAGTAAAAAAAATATGAAGAAAGGAGGACAGAATGAGTTGGCAGCTACTAAGGAAAAGGGGAGGAAGAAACTGATGACATGACTGAGCAACTGAAGAAGAGATGAGAAAATCAAAGAGCAAGAAACTGAATGAGTGATGTTTGGAAGAGCAGAAAAGTAGGGTATAAACAAGATAAGGACTGGCGGGATTTGAGTTTTCTTGCTGACACTGACCTGAGAGGCTTGCGGTCAATGCAGACTTTGTCAAAGATGTCTTTGAGGAACTGTGGGGCGCTCTCCTGTACGACATGTTGGACCCTCAGACGGGACTTCAGGTACTCCAGGAAACGTCTCAGGAATCCAACAAAGTGCTCGGCTGTGCGAATCGTACCAGGGACGGCCTCTGACAGAAAGAGAACGACAACAAAGTTCAGTCTTGTATTTTTATCTTAGACCCCGTCCACATTAAGCTGGACACATTCATGAACACCTTTTTCTTCTCTACGTTTTGGCTCTTCATCTAGACTAAATTTGTTTTTTAGTGTTTTCCTTTTTTTTTTCCTTAGAATTTTACAGAGTTTTAGAATACATTTTAACGTATATTGTTGGTGCACTTAGGGAGCGGCCCTTTAAATCTTGTTGTACTTTGTATAATGACAATAAAGGCTTTCTATTCTATTCTAAAATGTAATTTTTCTCCTTTGAGTTTTTCCAAAACAGGTCCTGGAGTGTGTAAATCTAAAAACCCTGATTTGGCACTATAGTGTGTAGAGGTAGAACAGAGCTTTGTAGAAATGTAATAGTGCCCCATTTCATAGTTTTCTTGAACTAAAAAAGGGAAAGAAAGAACAATAAACACAATAACAAATGCTCTGCCGATGTTGTTGGTATGTCTTAAAAGCAATTTGACTTGAGGTTGTTCTGTAATAAAGCCACAAACTTTCTCTCACTGATATTTCTCTTCCTTTCTGAAGATATCTCTCTTCCTAAAAAAATTAAAAATGTTCAAAAGGGCAGAGAGATTCATAGAAATGGAAATAGTATATGCTTCCTTCTTTACTGGTTTTCAGTGGTTTGGATCTGCATGTGTCCTGTCCAGTCGAAGTCATTACCTGCTTTGCCTTTTTAATGTATTAAAAAAAATACTGAAACGCCTGCTGTAAGTTATTTTTTGCACAAAAACAGCATTTTAAAATTAAGCTGGCTCAATGTAAACATAGTCTATTCCAACAGTTGTAAACTCATAACAATAAAAGGAGAGAATAAAACTAGTAAACTAGCTCTTTTAGTTTAGTGCTGATGTCTAATCCTGGTGATGCCGAACCTTTAAGAATTTCATCAGGTAACACTGGATTTGAGAGGTAGACGTCCGTCTCCCTGGCAACATTGGCTTCCTTCAGCCCCTCCACCAATCGTCGGTACTCCTCCCTCAGCTTAGCAGCGTCTGTTTCCTTTATCCTGTCAGAGACGACAATGAGAGGCTGATGAACTTCATGTACAAAGAACAGTTCTTCCTTCATTGATCATTCCTCGCTTATCAAGGTTAATATTGAAATTAAAGATAGTGCATTTGTTTTAGCCTGTAGGTGTAAATAATAAAGAAAGCAATACTGTTTTCATCATTCAACATTAGGATGGCCTTATTATTACATCTCTCTTATACATAATTATAGTCAAGAAAGGGAAAAGAGAAAATTAAAAAAAAAATTGTTGGTGCAATTTTCAGTCAGGTACATATGTCACTAAAAAGAAGTACTATGCATCGGGTATAAACTGTATTTTGTTTTGATACATTTTTACATGACCTCTGCTTTCTCTGAAAAAGAAATAGGCCACAAAAACTTTCTACTAATTATGAGACACCGTCATCGCAGCCTAGATAATTTAAGTAACACATTTAAAACAAAGAACAATGCTGCAAGTTTGAGTTCAACTGGTGTCTGATCAGCAAAGTCCCTTTTACAAGCTAAATCCAAAACTAATCTGCTCACACAAAGACAGAGACACAGAATACAGTTTTTAATGCAGATGTCGTGTCCGGTCTTTGAGTGACTTGAAGCAAAGAATGCGAGAGAAACATTGGTTTGGTTGCACAAACTGAAATGCATCCAGTGAGTACAATATTTCGGTGATTACGCTCTTACTTTTGTATGGTGTTCTGCAGGGTGTCCACGTTGTTCTGGCAGCGATCCAATGTTCTTCTGGTGATGTTCACACTCATGGAGTCGATGCAAACGTTGTCTGAGGAGAAGGTGAAAGAGACGAGAGAAAAAGAGGTGAAATTAGGCCAAGAAAATGTACAATAACGTAAAGCAAATTCCTTTAATAAAATTAGATTTTTCTAAATTCAGTTCAGTACATCTCGACTCTGTTCAGTTCCTCACCTATATTATGAGCCTCATCAAACACCACTACAGATTTCTTGGCCAGCTCTTTGGACACCAGGTCGGCGATCTTGGGGTCCAGCAGGTAGTGATAACTGTACACCACAATGTTAGCATGAAGGATCTGAAAGACAATAAAGACAGTAAGTAACAAGCTAAACAGCATACACAATCAAATATGTTATTATTCTGTTAAACCTAGTTGTAGTATTATCTGATTATTTTCCAATCAGCAACAGAAACAAGGGTTCTTATTAAAAGCAACTCAGTAATGTGAAGCCAATACTGTAATACAACACTCGGGACATTTGTTCCTCAAAATACTGGATTTATTTTAAGCTTAAATTATAAAAATCAACAGAGAGCCTGCAGTGATGCAAGGAAATATTAGGAAGGCTTTTTTTCCCCACATGGAGCTACATATTTAATGTTTGTCCAGCAAAGTAACGTACCGCATAGCGGGCCAGGTAGTACGGACACCAGCCCTTCCTCCTGCCAAAGTCCTTCAGGTCGTCCAGGTTGTAGATTCCAGCAGGAAGAGGAACCTGACGGCCGACAGCATCGAACTCCTGAAGCAAAAACCAGAGAGATCAGTGAGGTTTAAGGAAACAACACAGATGACTGGATGAACACTACACCTGACAACAGAGCAGGATAACTATGGCTGCAGAAACAGGAACAGGATCCAGAGTCGGAGCCTTGTTGAGTGTCAGAATTTGCACTTTAGTTAAATGAAGGTGCACTGTTCCACCTTCAAACATGTCTCAGTGATGTTGCATAACTTCAGCAGTGCGTTTTCTGCAGCGTGAACCTGAGATTGAGTTCATTCAGAGGACAAAAGAAACTCAACACCAACTCTAATCTGTGGTTACACACGACATGTTATGTGAGCGCTGTTCATTGTTTGCTTTAACCCAGTTAGAAATCCTGTCAGGAGAGTAAAACTGTGTCATGTAGTGGATGGATTTAATTTTTTGTTGTTGTTCTACTGCTGCAGAGTAATCAGCTGTTGCTCAATCACATGCTGGAATGAAAATCTGATTACTAATAACGACTCACACTTTATTGTAATGAAATTCAGCAGGACTATTCCAATAATTCACAAAAGAAAATTGGAGAAAATTCAGCCAAAGAGCTTTAAACAGTCCAACAGAGGTGAGCTGATCAGCAGAAAAGTAATTAGAATTTTGATATTTTTATTGTCATTCATATCTAACTTTCTTAATCATCAGCCACCATCTTTTGTTTTCTTTCTCTGCTGTCTTCTTGTACATGTGTAAAAAGAGGTTTAACAAATTAATCTAGTGGTACCGGACTGTCAAATGTATTTTTTTTCTTCTGCCTATTTCTGTTTTATATAATCATAAGTAGAATATCTTTGGATTTTTGACTTTAGATTGACAAAACTATTTGGAAAGTGCACTGTGGGCTTCTGTGGGGTTGTTTCTTTATAATCTAATATAACATCAAAAAACTTTATACTCCTACATACTAACAACAGTACTTGATTGTATTATTTACACGTCTCTGATGCTGTGTTGACTATGCAGGTGTAAAATATCTGCAGGTACAAAGAGAATCACTTTAAACTAAAAGTATCATCATTTTTATGAGCACTAATTGTGACACTCTTTAAACAGTGTTAATTATCAGCTTACTGTTATTTTTGAGGTTATTTTAGGATCATCCAGCTGCTCTGAAACAGGTTCTTACCTCGTAGAAGCGACAGACGGGCTGGTTGGGGTTAACGTGTCGCTGTGCTCGAATATACGATGCCGTCAGACTGTGACACTTCCCATCGACCTCCTTACCGAAGCGCAGAGCGCTCACCTATGTGAAGTTTGTTGAACATTTATTTAATCTTTCAGACATGTAGCAGACAGAAAGCTCAGTCCTGTGTCTAAAAACTGCTGCAGTTTATTCAGCTTTGTGTGTTTGTTCATACCTCTGGGTGGATGCAGAGGTTTTTCCTGGAGGAAAGAGCCAAAGCCAAGAAGTTGTTGCTCTTGCCAGTTTCTTTGGAATAAAACTCCATCAGCTTTCTCAGCTCCTCCACAACCTCACAGGACAGAAGAAGATTGCAAAAGTTATAATGAGAGGACATTTAAAGCATCTTATTTTTGTTTCTGAGCAGCAGGAAAGTCACAGATTTACACACTTCACTGTCATTTGATCTGACACTCACCTTCTCGATCTCAGGAACTGTTCTGGAGCAGTAAATTAACTTGGTCACGTCCAAAGGAAAGGCCTGAGAGAGAGAGAGAGAGAGAGAGAGAGAGAGAGAGAGAGAGAGAGAGAGAACAACATATTATTTATGTTCTAGCAACTGATGGGAAATCAGATTAAACAATACCCCCAGCAGCTCTTTGAATCCCAGAAACAGAAGCTGAACTCACCCTTTGATAGGCAACAATAAGAGACAGCAGGGAGATGGTTTTCCCTGTTCCTGACGGCATCTCCAGGACTCCATGACCCTGAATACAAACAGATCAACACAACTTTAACTTTCATCAGTCACTAGATAAACTGTATTCAGTTCACTGAGTATTTTGTTATCTCAGCACAGTAACACAATGCAACAACACAAGAAGGAAGCTTGTACTAAAAACGGTAACTTTGGAGGAAAGTCTAAAGAAAGGCCTTTTGTTAAGTTCATATAGAAAGAAGGAACATTTACAGCTACCATTAACAAAAATGTTAAAACACATATGAGCATGTTTTAAGAAAACAATGCAGAGAAAACATGTGGACTTATCTTTTAACCAGAATTAAGAATAAAATACCTGCATAGACCAGAGGTGAAAAGTAATTGAGTACATTTACTCAAGTACTGGTTTTGAGGTACAGTTTTGAGGCACTTGTGCTTCTTAATATTTCCATTCGCAGCAACTTCATACTTGTACTTCACTACATTTCAGAGGAATATTTTCTAGTATTTGCTGCACTAAATTTATCTGACAGCTGCAGTTACTTTGCAGATCCATAAAAACTAAATAAAATCAAGAAATACATTTTGATGTATTTGTTATAGAAGAATTAATACATGAGTAAAAACAAATCTCCATGCTATTAGAACATTTCAATCTATATTTATATTGATGAATTAATGACAAGTATATTTAGAGGAAAAAAGCTTCTACACACTCGGGGCTACTGAAAAACCTTTAATCCCTGAGCTTTTGGTCAGAGACCTTCTTTTTTAAAAACAACAGGCAGAAAGTGAAGGCAGCTGACAAATAGTTAAAATAACATCAGTAACTTAATGCCTTAATGCAGAACACTTGTATCAATCAGCTGAACCTGTGCGGCTGACCATCAAGGGAATTGTAGTCCCGTGTGTGGTGGACTACAAGTTACTGGCACAGTGTCTATGTATACAATCAAGAAATACTAAACAATGTGCTGCATTCATCTGCTATCTCAGTTGTTGTTGTTTGTTTTGTTTTTTTTAATAAAGTTAGATTTTTAACAAGTCCAATGCTTTTTTTTTTCTTGTTGCAGGCCACACAAGGGTTTTAGGTCTATTAGTGACAATTTTCTTTATTGTTGATTAAACCTCAAAAAAACAAGAAGTCACAAAATGTCTGTCTGACATTTGTCACTTGTTTATGAAAAAATTACAAGCACAGGATTTTTAAAATATATATCTTTAAACCTGTCTGGAGGGGATTTTTCTTCTTCCAACACTGGTATATGAACATGTTACATACTAAAGTTTGATAACTTCCTAAAGGGTATGCGTTTATCTGACTGACCGTTATATATAACTACATCCTGAAGAATAAACACCCACCTTGGCATCCAGAGTCCTCTTCAGCTCCAGCATGTAGGAGTACTGCTCAGGATAGATGTAGTCATAAGGAAAATACACCAGCAGACCCTCAATGTTGAGCCTGCAATGAGACAGTAACGATGCTAACACCGAACAGCTACATTGACAGAACATGTGAATGAAGCTAAGCTAATAACCCTCAGAGATAATAAACAACAACTCATAAATAAAGCTCTAGAGCAGAACCGGAATAAAGTGCAGCAGCTACAGTCAGATTCAATGATAACTTATGTTATGTCGTCTTGTTACTGTTGAACTTAATGCAGTCAAGCTAACACTGACAGCCCATGTTGTCTGCAAAGATTAGCTTTTCCCTTTTCTGTCTTCGTTAAACACTCACTTCATGTTTACAAGACGTTTAACAGCAGCTCCTCTTCTTTGTCAGTCACTTCGGTCGTTTGTAAATAATCATTGATAACTTTAAAAAGAGCAGAAACACAAAACAAAGTGCAGTTTAGCAACGCTGGAAGCTGCTGCTGCCGTTTCTTCTGCTGCTGCTAACTGCGCCGTTTCTTCTTCTACGGTTTAAATGGTTGCATTTCCGCCCTCCATGGGGCACAGAAAGAATTACTTGACTCACCACCTGTAGGAACTAAATAAAATAACTGCCTTTTATCATTTTGTAGTTTACATTAGTCTATTTTGAGTGTAACAACCAGTATATTCATTTTTCATTTGGAAAGCTTCAAAACACCTACACCGGAAAACAGTACCATTTTTTCTGCATTGACGCTAACTTGACAGCAGAGCAAATTAGTAAAAGCCACGTTAAAAAAAATGAAACGATCACAGAAGCCACCTTATAATACAGTTTATCTTATGGTGACCACTGCTGTCATTTCTCTACCAAAGATTCAAATGAAAGAGTGCAACTGTGCTAACTAGACCTTCATCGTGGACTATGTGAAACTGCACGTCAAAGCAGTTGGCCTGTACTTAAACTATACGGAATAATTTCATGACTATTTTTATTTCTTTAAGTTTTTCACTACATTTTGAAATAATGTACCAGACCTACCTTGATGCGCATTTTACTAATTTATCGAATTGCAGTTCAGCATTTTGGCCACAAGAGGGCAGTAATTACTCCTGATGCCAGATTGAATGTTCAGTTAGAAATGTAATACAAAAATAAAATCTAACTATTTAATAGGGGAATAGTGAAATGTCATCTCTTCACCTAGTACAGTCTATGCGTGAAATGCGGGGCTCGTGTGACAATTGAACATCGGTAAACTATTTTTCAGTAACAGCTAATGGTGGAAAAGCTAATTGTGCTAACTAGATGTATTTGTTGATTACGAGGCCCTCAGCTTTTACATCAAAGCAGTTGGCCTGTATCTAACAATAATGCATATTTTAATAAATATTATTTCTTCTGTTCGAATTGGTTTAGTTTCGTTACTGTATTTTGAAAGAATTTATCAGAAGTACTAGTATTGCTATCTTAGGTGCATTGATGTGCATTTTACTATTTTAATTTGTTGCAGTTCCACATTGTGGCCACAAGAGGGCAGTAAGTACCTATAAGGTGAGAATGGACGGAATTTCATCTAATCAGTAAAATTTACATCAATGTACAGAAGAAGATACTACATTTTGTAGTGATTCCTTTATAACAACAAAACTTAAATCTGACAGATCAGTTTGTGGTACACAGTTACCGTAATTTACGACGTGGAATGCAGGGCGAATGCAATACAAGAAAACTCATAGGCCACTTGCTAGCCTGTTATGCTACCTATGGTGTTTGACTCAAGGGTCTGGTGTCTCTTGCAGTCAGTCAGTCCCATGGCAGGACAGCACAGTCTATTCACATGTGACATGTTCATTTTATTTTAGCCAACTTTCATGAAGCAAACACTAAAGCTGGATTTATGAGCATACAACTCCTAGCCAGCTAGCTAACATTTATCCGAGGCTAGCTGAGCCCTTATTGAGGACAAATAAATAAACTTACACCTCCCCCCATCCCCCCACATCACAAACCTTACCTTTATCCTTTGACCGTTTTTCTTCCTCCATTTTCTTTTTGCATGCCACTAAGATTATTTATTTTTGATGCCATAATGCTGTTTGCCATTAATATCCTCACTAACAGGAATGACGGCTAGTTATCAGTCATTCCCATCATAAGTCACTCACTGCGTGGACAGTTCAGTCCAATGATTATGACTTTATTATGCCACAAAAACAAGAGCCACAGCTCATCATTGCAGCTTATTTTATTTATATCCTACATTTATTTTTTTAAGCATATAAGGGATATAATAAACACATGAGATAGCTACAAAGACAGGTAATTTGAATTCTCCTCAGATGAGGCTGAACTTGCAGCTTTGGAGCTGGATAGCTCAGTAACTAACACCTCTGTCTGCTAAATTAAATTGTAGAATTGTAGTTTGGGGGCCCCCTGGTGGCTTAGGGGCCCTATGCATTTCCATAGTCCTCATATAGCTAGAAAAGGCTCTGCTTGGAGCTATTGCTAACACAGCGTTTATTATGTGACACTCGGCTTGTAGGCCAAAGCGGCTGGTCTGTATTTCATGACAATAAAATCTAAAACCATGAATGTTTTTCTACTTCCTTTTGAAACGTTTTGATTCGTCACTATAATTTTGAAAGAATTAATCGGAAGTAGAGGTTTGCTACTTTAGTTATATTGACGGGTTTTACGGGTTGTAGTTCCACATTTTGACCACAGGAGGGCAGTAAATGCTCATGACGACAGAACAAATCAATGAAAATTCAACATAAAGTAGTCAAACGTAGGTAATTTAAAGAATACTATAATATCCAGTGATTCATTTCGATATATACCAATAAAAATCTAGCATAGTTTATTTAACAGCTGACACTATCAAGGGGCCACGACGACGACATACAACACTTGATAGAGGAAAACCTGCAGTCTACTTTTCGGTCGCTTTGCTAGCATGCTACTGCTAACTTGTGGTTTGGAAGCGCGCGACCATAATCTATATAAGTATAATCTATACTTATATAGACATATATATATAAGATGCTTGCAACTGGTGCTAAGTAGACGCTCTTTGTCCATTATGTGACATTTACTAGCGCCACTGATGCTAATTTTCCAAATTTTACGTGTTGCAGTTCCACATTATGGCCACAAGAGGGCAGTAAATATCCTTGATGCCGGGCTCAATGATGGAAATTTAACAAATTAACTTAGTAAAGATTACGTCAATGCACAAGGGAAGATGCAACAAGCTCCGGTGAGTCCTTTCAAAATAAGAAATTGTTTTCTGATCAACTTTTGTGTTATTAAACCAATCCAACTCCCCTGTGATATCTGAAAATGAAGGAATAAAACAAGCACCAGAAACCCATTAACAGATATTTTGAATGTTTTCTAGTAGGAGACAATCAAGAACAGTGGGAATAATATTTTAATATGTTTCTGCAAATTATCTGTATTATTGCACAGTTTAAAGTGCAACATATAATGCATATCAATAAACTAGCTTAATAGTACGGATAATTATATTTCACTGCTCTGTTGTGCTAAAAGTGAGAAACTACAACTCTTTTAAAAAAAATTTATTTAAATGTATTTTTTGGGGGAGAGCTTTTCCATTTTATTGGCAGATAGAAAGTGGGGGTAGAGAGGAGAGTGACATGCAGCAAATGGTCTTGAGCTGGACTCGAACTCAGACTGCTGCTAAGGGACTGAGCCCATGTGGTATCGCCTTAACTCAGTGAGCTAAACGGTGGCCCCAAGAAGCTACAACTCTAATCCAGCATCAAGGCAGATCCTATCACCATAGTACATAGTAATACATCTAGTTTAAAAACTGTGTAAAAAAAAAACGTGTCAAAATCGAGGTTAAATATCTATAAACGCTTTGTTCTAACCCCCACTCTGAAAGTCTTTAAAACCTCATTATGAGTCTTATAATTTAATTTAATGTTTTGTATTTGAAGAATTGTCCACAAACACAGTTTTCTTTATAGGAAACATTTTATTTATACATTTACAGAGGTATATACAGCATAAATGACATTTGAATAATAGGCTACTGTGATATGCAGACAGTGAGTGTTTTGGAGGCCGACATTCAGCCACAACATGGACGAAGAGCGTTTTAAAAAAGATCAATATCTGAAAATGATCTACAAAGCAGCACTTTTCATACACATAAAGCTTTTTTTTTAAATGACAAGAATAAACGTCTCTGATCATAAAAACAAATGTGTCAGTGAAATGTATGATGCTGTTCTCAGAAGCAACACTAGATGGTGTAAAGTGACCATCATCTGTTTAAGGACAGTCCAATCAGCAGTTGTTCACATTTCATCTGTACTGAAGAAACTCCTGTCCTGAAGTTAACATTTCAAGACCGATTATGTCCTGCAGCTTTGAAATATTTGTATTTGCAGTTCAGCTTTGTTTGACTGAGCATGAGTAATCAGAATTCTACTGCATAAATAAACTGTATATCCTCTGTTGTAAGAAATAACTAATGATTAGCAGCTGACTGTGCAGCTGCGATTTTTCCCGGATCGATGTGGAGACGTTAATATCTGACTCTGCTGGCTCCTTGTTAACCATTAACAAGCAGAAAATCCTCAGCTCAGGTCAGATCAACAGATGGTACAGTGTATTTATCCAAAGAGAAGGAAGGTTTCTGATAATATTCCTGCAGTTCTGCTCCTTATCTCACTGTTTAATGTTTATAGGAGTGAGTTCAGCTTCACGAAGGCTCCAAGGACCAGCCTGTTGCCTCGGCTGTCGTCATGTCGAGCAGCAGCACCTAAAACTCTCTTGAAGTCTTTCATTACCTTTAATCTCAGCAGTTTCTGTTCCTGCTTTGTTTGTCCTTTTTTAAAGGATATATTAAATGTATAAAAAATATCTGTGTGTCATTAATCTCTCTGCGGTTCACAGCTCGCAGCGGTTGTCCTCAGTCTTGTATCGGTCCATGATGCTCAGGACGTCTTCCAGGATGGACGGGCCCAGATCCAGGTTCAAGCCCATCATGGAGTCGGACCTGGAGACGGCGGAGGAGGCGGTGAGGG
>OMNN01043200.1:3241-14400 GCA_900302755.1 Chromis chromis
TGGTGGATGGAGGGGGGGGTTTAAATCCTCACGACCCGTTTACAGTTTATGCAAGCGTGGCAGTGTGTGCACAGCTTCTTTTTTTTTTTTGCAGCAGGTAGGCGTCTCTCCCTTGCCTTAGGGCACACACTTAGGTGGGGCTTGAGAAAATATTTTAGTCCTTTTGCACCCGATCTGCTGCTCCAACTCTCTAACGTGGCACAGGTCAAAACTGTCTATTGAAGAGCTAATAAATTACCCCCATCGTGAGGCAAGTCTGAACACATGCACACACGTAACTGCAAAGTCAGCTCTACGGTCTGAAAATTGCGTCACTGAGCAAACTAGCCCTCTCCAGCTGACCTACAATATTGTCACATTTCCGCGTCGCTCTCCACCTATTTCAACTCATCTGTCCCTCTCTGCATAATGCGAGCTTCCTCACCCGCGGGCTTCCTTGGTAACTGGCCGAGGGTGTCCCGTCACCTTAAAAATCAATTTCCTATTCTCATGATCCCATTCTCTCTCTCTCTCTCTCTTCTATCCCATCCCCCTCTCTCTTCCAGGGGCTCTTAAAGGAAAACATTGAGATAACAGCTGCCAGGGCCCCAGGGAGAGCAAGAGGAGGGAGAAAAGAGGTCAAACAGTAAAGAGAGCAGGAATCCAAGGTACAGCTGAAAGAGAAGCGCACACATGCAAGCAAAGACAGGAAGAAACACACACACAGACATACACACACATACACTCATCCTGACTCACACCAATTGAAATGTAATGATATGAACATGACACTTTGTGCACCAACTTTGCAGCCCACTGTGTGCTTGAGCTTCTGTGTGTTTGTGAAATGTGTGACACAGAAATTACAGTGAGGAGGTGTTGTTAGCTGAATAGAAAGAGATGCAGAAGGGAGAAGGGAGGAAGAGAAAGAGAGAGCGAGTAATAAAAAATAAAAAAAAAGACAGAGACAACTGTTCTGTGGACACCTGTCCCTTTCGCTCACAGGCTTGAGCGATATACAAAGACAGCTGCAGGGACAATAAAGAAGAAAGAGTTTTTCACTTACCTCTCCTCCCCCCCTATTCCTTCTCTGTTTCCACTCTTTTTCCCTTCAGAAATGCCTAAAGAGTTGATCGCAGAAGCGAACCGCTACTCATCCAGCTGTACGGACTAACAGGCTGTACTGTATGTTCACATAGATTCTTCTGAGCATACATAATACATGGCAGAGCACAGTTTCTGGCAGTGGCAGCTCTTGATGTTCAGATTGCGTGCACTTCTAGCTCTGGGCAGGAGAACAGATGCCACAACAACGGCGTACAATAATACATCGCCACTCGTGCATTTCACAACGGCGAATCATAATTGCAGCCTGTATCTCGCTGTCATCTCACTACACTAGTTTCAGTGTTTATATCCTTCACAGCAACCGGCCGCCGAGTCCTAACGAGAGTCTGAAAATGTCCTGACTGGACCAACTCTTAGCAAACGGGTCAAGTAGAGTCCTCATCTGTTAGTAGTTAATTAACATTTAATGCTGGATGACAGTGCCGCCCGCTCTCACGCCGTTTCATGTACAGTGGAGCCCGAGCGTTGGCAGATACAGACACGGCCGACATGTACACAGCAGGAGGAAATGAAAAGATATCGAGATAAACACTCACCGACAACACGTTAGGATAGTACAGTCCCATCATCGTATTCTGTGCAACAACTCAAACTGTCGTCGCTCCTCTCCTCTCTCCTCTCTCTCTCTCCTTTCCTCTTCTCACGCTGCCTCGCTTTCTCTCTCCCTCTCCGAGCCTGTGTCACCTCACCAGCTCAGTCTCTCTTGTCTGTCTCACAGATTCAAAATCTCCCTCTCTCTGCCCCCGCTCGCTCTGCCTGCCCTGCCAATCCCCTCCCCACCTCCTCCTCCTCCTCTGCTGGCCTCTGTCCCTGTCACTCTCCCTCGCTTTGCTTACTTGCTTTCTTTTTTCTCCCCCCTCTCTCTCTGTCTATCCTTTCTCTCTCTCTCTCTGTCTCCCACTCACTCTTTTCTTTCCCTCTCCCACTCGCTCCTTGCTTTGCCTCTACCCCCAGCCTTCTGTTTTGCTGCTGTGCCCTTGCCTGCTCATCTCTTCTCTGTCTCTTCTCCAGTCCTCCTCCTCTTTTCCTCCGTTCTCACCCAGATAGCCTGACGCCTCCCCTCCCTCCTACTTCTCTGCCTCTGTCACACCTGCAAACTTTCCCCTCCCCTCTGCCTCCCTCTCATGTCGCAGTCCTCCCCTCCTCTCTCTCTCTCTCCCTCTCTCTCTCCTCCTTTCTTTCTCTTCTTCTGTTCTCTTTCTTCATGTAGGTGAGTTAACTGGGGCTGCTGGCACCACTGGGAGAGGAAGCAAAGACTTTCCTTCTTTCTCTCGCGCTCTCTCTCTCCCTTTTCAGACATGCACCTTGTTACGCAAATGTGCTGGTAATATTACATGCCAATTTCACATTTGAAGTCATTTTTCTGCAAGAGTCACGACCGCAATCAGGTTAGACCCAGTCACATTTTCATAACACTTGCAGCGTGGTTCAAGGCTGAATATCATCACCTCGGTTAGAATCCTCAAAGCCGCACTAATCAATACTCTTTATAATAGCAAAGGGTCAAATGAGTGCAAGGGGTCGCTCATATATTTACCAGCGCTGCAGTTTCCCTCAGCTTCACAGAGCATTTTAGCACCTTTGAGCTCATCGTTTTGGTTTTACTCCCATCACTTCTATCATCCACATTTCAAGCAGCCGAAGGCAAATAAAAACAAAGCCACTATGAGTTGTGTCCAGCACCAAACAGCAAGGAGATAAACTTAGCGAAACTGGTGAACGCAGTAGATATTTTTCTTAGACTTAAATGACACAGCTGGGAGCATTGAACACGCCTTGAGCAGGAACTCAATCAGAAATACAGCAGAAGAACAAGGACTGGATGTCAACATGGCCAACCAAATCATTATTTAATAAGAAGACTGAAAGTGAGACTGTACTCATGCACAGGAATTTGCCTTCAGCACAACATAAAGTACATATAGGCATTGTTTCCTATGAATAATTTGTGCAAGTACAATCTTGATCGAATCTAGAACTTAAAAGTCTGCGAGAGTGGAAATATTTAACTCCAACTGCCTTGTTCCACCTTCTTAAAATTGTAATTTAATAATGGTGTCTTATGCATATTTCAACTTGCTGAGGAGATACTGCTTGAATCACAGGTTAGTTTCTTTTCATATTTTTTCTCCCTTTGTGTAAATCTCAGCTTGCATTCGCATCGACTGCATACAGAATTAATACTCAGCCAGAAACTTTACATCCAATATGTGAGCAATCCCTCACAATGAGATTTAACTAGGCTTCACTGCTGACACAATTTTCCACACCTACAGAACAGAAAACCATCATCACCCTAAAAATTATTCTAGTTGGTAACTCACCACTGCTCCCTCTCACTCACCAGGTGACAAATATTGCGAGACCCTTACATGACATAAACATCCTGTCATGTTTGAATAAAAAACATCACCTGATGATTTATCTACATTCATAAAAAAAACAACCTCAAATGACTTAAACAGACAGCTAACGCCAGCCTGATTTCATAATCCATCTGCAGAGGGCTTGTCTCCTGCTTCACACACAGGGCTTCTGCTACTCTCCAGGCTCTTCCTTTCAGGAGCCTTTGATCACATCATTCCCACACTGCTGTTGACAGTTTAGCACCTCAGTGTTGTGGAAACCTCCGCTGGCCGGCATTGTTTTCTTCCTCTCTGCCTTTTTTTCCCCTTTGGTCAGAGGCAAGTTCACACTTTCAAGCCCCTCAAGTAGTCCTTGACTGACTTCTCTCCATCCTAACGAGTGATTGTTCACACAAAGAGAAAGTCTTCAACATTATCATTATGAAGAAAAATGATTCAAAGCTCTGTGATCTTACAGTGAATCCAGACTGTCTAATTGACTTCCAGGCTTCCGCAATTTCCACTTGACAGTTAGAAGAAAAAAAATCCGCTCTCATACTAAAGCAAATTAAAGGGTACAAGTGAAGCTGTAAGACAGATAAAGTGCAGATAAGCAGCCAGAGGTTGCTGGGCATCACGGAGAGTGAGGAATGAGGGGATTATGGGCAGAGCATGAGAGGATGAGTGGATGAACGGAGGATGAGCTCAGGATTAACCACATAAACTGAACAGTCTAATAACACAATCAGCAGGCTAATACAAAGACAAGCAAACAGATTGTAGGCCTTACACACAGACAATCTCACACAAAACATGCCGCGCAGCTGATTCCTTTTAAGAGTGTGTCTTTGTGGGCAGAAAAACTAGAATATCGGCATGTTTTAAGGTGCTAAAAGAGAAAAAAAGATTTAGATTTACAAGCCGAAAGATGATTAATATTATCTTTGATGATTGAGAGTAGAAAGGAAAGTAGGAGGAGGGTAACACTGGAAGAGGGAAGGTTGTGGAGGCATGTCTTCTTCTACATAAGCGATAAATTATAATCCACACCCCCACCTTGTGGTTTAGAGAGCTACACTGAACCATAATAATGCTATATGAATAGTGTAACCAGATAAAGCAGAAACATTGGAAGGATGGAATGGGAGCACATTATACAACATGGATTTTTGCATGCGTTTGCGGTTGCCCTTACCTGACTGTGAGACGGGTATCCATGGTAACCGAGGGTCAAAGGATCGTTGTTCTGAAAGAGAAATGCAGATTTTTGGAAACATGATCAGCAATTTGTAATTCAAAAAGGACTCGTCTCCTAATACGATTTTCACTGCTCAGGAATGCCGTTTTATTTATCCTTTATTCTCCCTTCAGTGGTGTCTCTATATTTGACTTTACAGCTGCGTGGAATTTGTGACTCCTAATCAAATTAACTCCATCAGTGACACACTCCTGCTATCTCCCCAGTCAGTCTCCTCCAGAGTTTTCCACCCAGCGGATCTTTTGTGCTGCTTGTAAAAGACGTGATAACGGGGGCGAGTGAGATCATGCGAGCGCCGAGATGAAAGACAGGGAAGAAAGAACGAGTGTCACCACGGCTCTTAAATCATAAATAGGTCAGGAGTGTCAGCGAGCATGAAGCCCATCGGTGTGAAATGCGATCATGAGCCCTGATGCAATCTCCAACACATTCCACTCAATGTTCTGGCTGTGTAAAGCAGCAACGGATACATCAAACATCTGGTGAGTAATTACAGTAAAACAAGACGCAGAGAAAAGAAATCATTTTTGTTTGGAGCCAAATATTAAACAGAAATCACGTCCGTACTCCCTAAAATAGTTTGTAACTCACTTTATTCAGACTCATAACACTGTGTTCCGGCTTTTATGCTAATGTATTCCATTAAAAAGGACGCTTTTCACAGCAATTACAACACACTTTGAAGGGGGAAAACAGATTTGCCTGTCACCGACTTCATATCACTAGATTAGAAAACAACTCTGTTCCTCTCTACTCTCTCTGTCCTTCCCCTCTGATCTTCCTTTCATCTGGAACCAATGTCCCTCGTCTGCTCTGTCCCCGGGGGGAACACTTTGCTCTGTGCGCTTCACAGCTTGAGTTCGCCTGATTAATACTGTAGCCATCTAACTCCGGACCCCATGGGGCCGTTTCACTAAAACTAAGCACAACGTTTCCAAATCTAAGAGGCTCTGTCGAGGAGGAAGGAGCAGGAAGTGTCTTCGTGATTGAAAAATGCAGGTTGCGCGAGTCTATCTCAAAGCCAAAAATGTACTTAGTGAACTGGCTTTGGGAGGTAGAAGCTCTAAATAATGAAACAGCTCTTAGAGGCTTGAATAACATGAATAAAGTATAAATCGTATTTTACAGTGAGGACAAACTCGAGAAGCAGTGTACTGACGGTATGGAGGAGGAAGAACAAAACCAAACGGAAAGAAACCTATGGAGCAGCACCATGTATCGAAATGAAGACACACATCTGGCAGCATTTGGAATACATATGAGCAAGAAGCTGAGAAAGGAGCTTGAAATACAACGGGGAAATGGACAACAACAACAACCCCCCAAAAAATGAAAATGAGATGGAGGGAGCAAAGACAATGACTCATACATGAGCGGAGTCATGTGCTTAATTTCCTTAAGGAACTGGGAGGGATGAGAGGGGAGGGCTGCATGGAGGCTGCTCAAGTCTCACTCTCAACACTACAGTCACTTCGACAGAGAAACATAACAGCTCTGTGCTTAACGCAGTCATAGTTAATCGCGGTTCGACCTTATTTGGGCTCTCTTTGTTGTTTGGTGACAAATGAAGCACAGCTGAAATCCTGTCTGGGGGTGGTGGTAGCAGTGGATCTGGGGGCGGGGTGGCTAAAACAACAGAAGAAACTGCAGGGAAAGACCGGGTGAGCAATCAGGAGAAAGTAACAAAATGACCTGAAGTCAACAGATGGCAAAGAGGGGGTGAGGAAGGAGGGGGGAGGACGAGGAGGAGAGAGGAGCTCGGGGCGGAGGGAGGGGGAGCGAACAGGAGGAGCCCTGTAATAACAAAATCTGAGATGAAGTGAAGGATGACAAGCTCGGGTACCTTCAGGTTTCCTCCTCACATGGCCACAATAATCCCCTGTGCACATGAACCCTCCAAAAACTACAGGTGGTGGAAGGTGTGTGTGTGTGTGTGATTGTTTTGTGTGTTGTCTAATTTGGTCACAAGACTTGTGTCTATTCCTATCGTGTCTTGGGACTTCTGAGGAAGGAGGAGAAGAAGAACTACATTTCACTGCTCTGAGAGTCATCCTACCTAACAGCAAAGCAGGGCACTCCATACACTCAAGAGGATGTGAATCCATTTCTTCCACAGAGCACTAATGTGCTAAGCCTCCAGTCGGCCAGACCATCTGAAGTTTATTTTCCTTTCCATATACCTCACATCCCTCTCACTTTCCTCAGCAAACCTACACGTGATTTTTCAAGGGGATGCTGGCTAGAGTCAGTGGATTTTGGAAGCTGGTGCTACAGTTCTGGAATTAAGGTAATCATATAGCAGCATCAGCTGCCAAATCACATGCTGCATAATGAAACCGATGTCCGCTGCACTGATCAGCATCTCAAAAAAAAGGCTGTGATTTTCATCCCCCCCAATTTATTTCAGATCTGATAGGAGAGAATTTGCTTGTAATTATTTACTGCAAAACATAATTACCCATAATGATTACTTCATTTCAAACTAGAGACTCATACTGGGTGTTTGGGCCTGATGTTGATGCCTGTATTTGGAAGAACATGGCGGCTGCTGTTCATTTTTGACATTTCAGTGGGGATTTGTTCAATTTGTTAGGAGCCCAACCAGAGTCCCAGACTACAGGGCAGTGGAAAAGTGAAGAAACTAAGAAACAAATGACCAGACTTTTATTTCCAGAGTCACAACTACTTTCATTACTGATTAATCTGCACATTAATTTGCTGACTGTGTGGTTGAAGAAATGCCAGGCGTTCGCTGAAAATGTCCATTACAATTTGCAGAGCCTAAGGTGACGTCCGGAAATTGCATTTTCAAACGTTTTTCAAACCAGTCAATTTACTCAGTGCATTTTGTGATCATATGAGAAAAATGAAATGGAAGCTGTTGGGGCTTCTGAAATTGTGACATTTGAGCCGCTAGAAATAACAACTTCTGAGCATTTCTGCTTGAAAAGGTATTGAATAATTGTTAATCAATCTTTAGCTACTTCACAAATTATTCCAGCCGTAATTAGTTTATGTCCTACAAATATTTTACTTACTATTATTATTTTAAGCATATTGGCTAACATATAGGCTTAAACTGATTATACAATGATATATTTATTTTCCTGGTTTACTAATTGACGTAACATTCACCCAAAATGTTATGATGTTGATGTATTACTAGAGGAAAACAGACCATAGCAGCACCCGTTGTAGCCCAACTTTTAAATAAGCATGAATTAATATCCTACCATGCACCATCTAAACCAGACACACTGCAGGAGCATCAAATCACTTAACTGCAGTTGATATGTGAGGATAACGACACTTTAAGCACATCAAATCTTCCCCTGAGCAGAGTCCCAAAACACTGATGGACTCTCTCGAACACAAATCAGTCAACGGATTTCTACCAGTAATTCATCACAGGAAAAACAGGGGCCCGAAAACTAAACAAATATTCTCTACCGGGCTGTAGGAGTACATTTTTCTTGCTGACGTTTTCATACTATTTCAGTGCAGGGGCTGGGATGAAAGTACAGAGGGGTGATCCACCTACATTAATGTCCTAGTCAAGTCATTTGTCCTCGGTGCTGTCACCGCAGGCAGGACCTTATTAGGTTAGAGAGAGCCCCGGTTCCTACGCAGAGTGACAACAAAACACGGGCCGCTCAGCAGCGGGCCAGATGGATATTGAAGCCGACAACCTCCTCTCAACATTTCCCACAATCTGACTCGGGCTGAAGATGCAGGGTGTTGTTATGAATCCCCTGAAAAATCCCCCGATGCTGCACTGGAATGTGAAACAAGCTGATCATGTGTTGGTGGGGAGAGCAGAACACTCAATGTTCATTTAAACTCCACATTATTGGATAATATCAGCACCAATCAGCGAACATTTGAACACAAGACTGCTGAAAGCACTCGAGCTTGTTCTTTTTTCTTCCGCTGGCTTCATATTGCCCGTGTTAGCCGAGCACTCATTCATCTACTACATGCTGCACAGATTTATAAATGCACTGCTGCTCGGCTAGAACTTTGCAGATCTGACTTGACAGAGCATTTCTTCCCTTGCGCCGTGGTGACATCACACCCTAATGAGAAAAACAGCAGTGTCAATAGCCAAATGAGAAAGAGTCCATTATTAGGCTGCAGTGGTGCAAAATGGATTGCTCTCAACCACAACCACACCCCATTGTGTTTGGCTTCACGTGCGGGTCAGAGTTCACCTCTTGCCGTGATGTCAGCAATAAAGGATTTTTCCTTTTTTTTAAATGAAGGATGGAAAGGATTAAGTAAGGGAGGCACTGTGCTTTACGAGAGCACAGGCTGCTGCTCGCTGTAATATTTTCCATCCTTTACCCTCCTCTGAAGATTACAGAAGCAGCTCCCTGCGTTTTTATAGATGTTTCTTGGAAAGTCAAGAGCTCCGATTTATAAAAAAAAAAGTAGGAAAACTGAACGTCACTCAACCCAGTTCGCTTCTAGAATATTAATGGTGTCACCGGGTTAGAGGAATAAAAATACGTCACAGTGTTTTATATACTCACACTGGGATTGGACGGCGGTTGTTGTGTGTGAGGCACTGGACCACAGAGAGGAAAAAATAGTCTATACAGTGGAGTTATTTTGAAAAGGCCAAGCTTAGATTGAAACCCAGTGGAGCTTTGGGAGTCACGAAAACAAATTTAGAGCTGTGACTGTTGCCGTTTTTCATTGTAGATTAACTTACTCATTTAAAATAATGAAAAATTGCTCATCACAGTTCAGAGTTATGCCTTTAAATGTCTGATTTTGTCCAAACAACAGTTCAAAAACTAGAGATATTCAGTGCATGATATAAAGGGAGAAAATAGGAGAGAATTAGTCAATTATAAAAAAAAGCAGCTGGTGAATAATCTTTGATTAATCGACTACTTATTGCACCAATTTCTACATTATAATCTTCATCTGGATCTCACCATCTGTACATTTGTGTGCGTATTTGTGGGCATCCTATAAATCCTCAGCCTTAAATAAGCATCTCAGAGATCAGTGTGGTTATAATGCCCCCTCCAGTATGAGATGTGATCCCATTAGCTGGAAACAAAGCCTCTTTACTGCCAGTGATAGGGCAAATCTGTTCCTGCACCAACTGAGAGCAAAGGAGGGGGGGGGGGCATCTCTCCCACTCTCATTTCCGGACTGTCCAGTCGGTCCACGTTCAATACATTTTAGGGCCTGAAGCTATTGATCTATGCTTCTCTCTCCCTCTCCCACACACAAACACGCTTCCACTCACATCTGTTTTTAAGTGCATTACATTTCTGAGGCTGTCTGTCAGCACTCACCGACAGCACAGCGATGTAAAGCCGCCCATTTAGCTTCCCCAAACAGGAGCAAACAGGCCACTTCACCTCCATTACTGGTGCTTTCAGTGACAGAGGAATAAGCTTTCTGTCTTCCACTGGAGTACTTCACCTGACATAATCAACCCCAACGATATCCTGAGCAGCCCCCCCTGCCCCACCACGATGCTCTGTTAACAACATCATTCGACCATTTATGGGTCACAGAGGGGGGAAAAACAGCAAATTGATTTTGCTGACACTGAAAGAAAAGAGTTTAACACCTAATAGAGGTCACTCCCAACAGTGTGGTAGTCGTGTTGGGAGAAGCTAGAGTGTGAGGATCAAGGTAATTACATTGATTAGATGTGGGCCTGATTGCCCCCCAATAAAACCGGTGGTCTTTGTTTACCCCCAATACCCCCTCCAGCCTGCCCTCCCGCCTCAGAGACCAAACAAGCAAACACTGACATCAATTCCCAGATGTAGTCCACACCATTATGCCACATGGCACTGTGTCTTTTTTTTTTGCATAATGAAAGGTCAGGTTTGTTTACATTCTCCACCCTCTGCTGGGACTCTGTCTGTGCTTTTGCAGATATTCATAAACCACAAAGACGTTCTTTTTGGAGAGTGTCTCAGCAGGTTAATACACACTGGATGGCTGAAAAATCCTCCTTTAAATAGCTGTGTGAGCTGCAATGTGGCAGCTAACAGCCCATTTAACACCGTGGATCACATTGTTACTATTCCAGCTCCCTCTTAAAACTGAATTAAAAGGATGCACAGTCATTTACAGCTGGGGAAACGTGCTGGTATTTCCTGCACAGCTGGTAATGAACTGAGCAGAGGATATGGAGGGCCTTGTGCCGGAGCTAGGACTGCAAACCAGCTACTGCAACTATCACTTAGACATGTGAGCAGATCACAGATGGAACCACAATAGAAACACTGAGCCGGTGGCGGATAGATGCACTAAAATGAAGCGAGCATGAAAACGTCAAGAGTACAGTGCGGTGTGTCTGTTGTTGTTGTTTTTTTTTTTACTGTAGCCTATTTGGACAAAAGAGTTCCCTCCTCACCTGGCCAACCTCGCCGATCCCTCCTGAGCCGTCGATGCGGGGACGCTTGCACTCCGCC
>OMNN01043202.1:0-14653 GCA_900302755.1 Chromis chromis
ATTAGGGGGTAGGGTGTCCTAACTTTTTCCTCAGTTAGAATATGCATTTTTGTCGATATCTTTTGTTTAATGAGTAAAACAAGGCTTATTTTTGTTGTTTACGTGCAATTAAATCACTTCCTTTTCCAGAGATAAATAAAAACAAGATTAGACATTGAAAAGTGAATGTTTCTTAATAAAGAACTGAATATTTAATGGGGTGTCCTAATTTTTTCACATGACTGTATTGGTAACTTCTTAAAACTTATGTAAGCGATTGCAAACAGAAATAAAGTTTCAGATAAATGTTTTGTACATTTAACCTGTTAGTTGCTATTCCTGGCTATAATATAGGCAGTGGTCAATTTTGTTGTCATTTCTGACTCCTCATGCCTGGTAGTGAAACGCTGCTCTGCTGACCGCGAACCTGTCACAGAAGAGGATGAGTTTCTTGGAGACATTGTGTTTTTTAGTGTTTCGATTTGGTATACAGACATATAAGAGCCTCTAGTCCCCACTCAGTTACTCCAGGGCACTAAGACAGGTGTGTGGCCACTCTAATGCCAGATTTAATCCAAGTTAAATTTGCACACTGGAGCCATGACTAATCAGTTACTATGTGTAAAAGCAGTGTTCTCATTGGCACAAACCCAAAGAATTATCATTCATGAAGCCGTTTGGCATCTCTAACAAAGCAAACTCTCATCAGTCTTCATCAACTTCTTTGACTGTAAATCTCTCACATTAGGTGCTAAATAACAGTCGCTGGCAGAAGACAAGCTTACATAACTTCCATTTTAGCTAAGGTTCAGAAATCAGTCTAAAGCCACATTTGTAAATGAACATTTTCAGATTCACATGTGAAACACTCAGTTGAAGAGCTGTGGGTGATTATTTCTGTTTGGGAAAATCTCAAACCTCCAACACATAATCAGCGTAAAACTACCATCATCACCAGCCAGTCAAATTGCAGTTTACACCCAAATCTGTCAAAGCTCACATAATAAATACGGTGAAGATGCTGAGCTGTGCATGTTCCCTGAGAAAAACAAAACACAGAGTCAAAGCCCTTGTTTGTGTTCACGTTTGGCCAGTGAAGCTGGTGATAGATAGAATACAAAATTGTACTAATGACAGTAGAAGATGCTTTAAATATGGATATTTCTGCAAATTATAAAACAGATTCTGGATGCTTAAAAGACATCTTCAACCCGGCAGCACAGAAAATCTAGACAATCAGGACAGTTTGAATGTGAGCATCCAAGATTAGTGTCATCAATCCAATTAAATGTAAAACAAGGCAATAATCTGTTTTTCCACAGTTATGGTGTTTTAACGTCCAGAAAAGTGTTTTTACAGAACACATTGAGGTCACTTTGACTCTGATCTTTGACCTTCTCGATGTAAAATGTCGTCACTTCATTAAACAAATGTTTGGGTGAAATTTAGTCCTAATTAGCGTAAAATGTCGAGGTCACAGTCACCTTTTGACATCAAAATCCAATCAGTTCATCCTTGAGTCCAAGGAAAGAAAAATTCCCCAAGGCGTTCCTAAGATATTGCGTTTCCCAAAACACAGCCAGAAAACACAATGCTGTTATTGAAATGCCATCCAGCTGCAGTTAGGTAGTTGGTCACATTGAACTGTGGAAACCCGGACTGAATGAATATTTACATCAGCAAAGCACTTTGCACTACACTGTTGTATGAAAAGCGCTCTATAAATAAAGATTGATTTGATTTGATTTGATACATCAGCTTTGCTCACAGTTCTGTGTAATTCAGTAATTGGTCGCACCTTTATTGTAGAATACATACTGTACAATTATATTAGAAAAACATATTAGCGATCTGGTGAATCGATCAAAACATTTTACCTGTAGTGTACTAGATTGCCGTTTTGGTGTATTATAACATAATCTGGATCAATATTAGTATCCAAAGATGCAGAACACTCCCTGACCTCACAGCTATTTTAATAGCACACAGCAGGTGTTTTCCATCATGTGACTCTGTAGACTCTGCTGATTAACACAGCTGTCACCAGTGGGACTTGAATCCCTAAAAGTGGCTGTGAGTGACAAGCAATGTTGTAGGAAAGCAAAGCATTCCAGAACCGTATCATTTTTGGACACATTTTTTAAGATTAGCCGGGAAGCTGTGGATGGCTGTATTCACTCTCTGGAATTATATAATCAGTGCAGAATTTATAAATTAAGAAAAACAGGAGGATATGAACTCATGTTGCAAATATGTTGCGTGTTAAGATACAACTACAGCCTTGTGCAGAAGAAGAAAGAAACCTTCCTGTTACTATCTGGACGTCCATCCTCTGTCAGTAGGAGATAAGCTGTGAGGAAAGGCTGATATTTTGGGAAACAAAGGACCGTTTGATGACGCTGTCACAGAGGCGAGGAGTGGCTTAGAGCCAGAGAGTCCAATCTTGACAAAAGCTCTGCTTGTCTGGACACTTCTGTGGTTGTTGTGTTACAAATGTCAAATTTCCAAGTAAATCCTCTCCAGGATTCAACTGAAATCATTTACATTTTCTCTGCATTTAAATCTCTACATCTGCCTGAGATAAAGCTGGAACAAGCAGGTGCAATTAAGTGCTGCTCCACTGTGCAAGTCTTGTTTTTCTCTGGAGAAAAGTTAAAACGTGTGAACCTGAAAGTGACACCGAGTCAGTTTGAGTTTCTTTCAGTGGTTCAGTGGTGTTCCTGTCTTTTCCTTTGTGGCTGAGATACCAGACAGAGAATGTTAAGTGAGACAGTTTCCAGCAGCCATATCTCTCACCCTCTTCTTGCCTGTTTTTGTTCTATCTGGGTTCAGCCTCGGCCTTCTTTCCTGTTTAATATTTCTGGTATAAACTCTCAAACTGATTAAGAACACACACAGTTTGACACACATCCAAACCAACAGACTACCCATAAATGTTCACCTCCTACTTTTTATTCTCTCTGTCTTTCTGTCCTTCTTTGTCCTTTTTCACTACATATTTTAAAATCTTGGATGCTTTCTCTCAGTTCTTTTCTTCAGGCAGCTTTCTCATCATGTATTAACATAAGACAATATTGAAGACAACAGACACTGTCCTCTCTGGCGTGATTTCAGTGTTCAAGACAAAATCAAAAGGGGGACTCCAAACTGCCAGACTGATTAGATTCTCATGACCATGTGATCACCAGCATTCATGCTATCTAATGCTATTTCCAGATTCAGACCTTGCACTAAAATTAGTCAGCAGGCCAGAAAAGTCAGTGTCTGTAAGTAGAACTGCACACAATGCTCAAGCACTACAAACAATATTATACTGCCACACACTATTTCCTTGAACAATACCAAAAACAGGAAAAACAGAGATTAAGAAAGGACAGTTTCAACAACAGTTTGTTCTCCCCAGCTGTAGATAAACTGAGGAATTGACTGTGTCTCTTCCTTTCTAGCTAGTAGCCTCCTTCATGCCCTGCAGACCTCTTTCAGTCACTTTCTTTTAGTCTTTCTTCATTTGGTATTGTACAAGATGCATATTTAAAAAGGTATATGATCAGATAAACCCAAAGCTTCAAAACACCATGTTACAGTTTCTCAACTCTGATGTTACATCTGGGACAGTTTCTTAAAAAGTCCACTTGAGGCTGGTTCCAAAACATTGACCAATTATAAAAGATGGCTGTAACCTCCGAGTGTGAAGAATGAAGCCTTTGCTTAAACCTGCATTCTTTTCAAACGGCCAGCAGGGGTTAACTTGTCTAGTTGCAAGAAGAAGTCTAATTGTATAGACGTCTATTAGATAATAGGGCTAAGCCAAGGATCCTATGACTTTGTCTCTACATAAGAGTGACAAAGGGGGCGTTCACATGCCGAGACGAAAACTTTATCACCACAATGGCAAATTCCCCGCAAAAACCAGAAAACAAAGCATAATCTGACAATCGGTGCTCAACAGTTGAGGCATGCCTGTACTTTAGCTCTGGGGGAGATCAATGGACTCATTAAAACTACTGCAGATCAGCCAGCAGTATGTGGTTCTTGCATAACTTTAGAATATCACAGAAGTTAATGAAACTGATCAGCACATTGGTCAAGTCAATGTCAATAGCACATGATGCTTCTGGAGTAAAAGCGTGTCAAATCAACTCCGACTGACGATGAAAACGCATCAACATCAGACCTGCGAGACAAATTGTTTTGGTCCTGCAACTGTAGTAACGTCAGATTTGATAGAAAGATGAGCCAAATGTGAGACTCATCTAGTCCTGTTTATGACGGGCTCTGCAGAGGATTCTTCTCTGACATTAATTACCAGTTGCTATTCACGTTAAAGCCTGAACACAAAGCTCTGCTGCTCAGAGATGTATCAAGGTTCCTGCTGTGATTTAACTCACATGTAGAGATCTGAGGAGAAGCTAATCCTGTCGTCCCTAATTTGCCTTTTTCAGTGTGTAAGTTGCTGCTTGAAGGTTGTAGTCGTTTCCCATAACCAGGGCAATTTGGAAAACATAAAGTTGCCTGAATTAATCAGACAATGGCAGGCTTGTATCCTATAACCCAAAGCTTTACTCAGTCTCAATCAGAAGAGCTCTTACAGTCATCCTACACTTTACAATTACTTAGTATCTTATCTTCTTTTATAGTGAGTAAATGCATCATGGAAACTTCAATCTGTTACAGCTGTGAACTTAGCAGTGATGTAGTTACAGTATGTACACAACTTTGAATAAAAAATGACAAATCTAATTCAGTTACCTCGATTACGTCTGTGCTGTAGGCTGACGACGTGGAATCATATGGAAGCAGCTATTTGAAATGTGACACAAATACAGAGCAAAAACCGACTTTTGGCCTCTTTGGCAACAAAATGCCTCATGTACTCAGCCTAACAGCAATGTAGAAGTATGAACCTCACGGATTTCAACATTACACAGTACATAGTTTATCTGTTTCCAGGGCACATTTGGACAAAATAGCTCAGAGAAGTGATGCTGGGACAATTTTGCTTATTTCTTTTCACTGCTTTGCTATTCATTCATGCAGTTATGATATAACAAGTCCGTCCAAAGAAAAAGGGACTGTTCTCTCGAGGAAGAATAATTTAATCTGGGAAATGCTTGCATGTGTTTCAGTCTCCTGATCCAGCACCTGACCCTACAAGGCCTGGGTGAGTTATTGCAGAGAAACATGAATAATCGTACAATAATCTAAAAAAGCTAAATTTAGAAGTATGTGGTCCGGTGACTTCAACCACGACGGAAGTACAGTTTAGGAAGAGAACAACACAGCTACATAACGTAAGTCATAGTGGGATTTTCCACAGAGCTGAACTCAGATGAGCCTAATCTGAATGTACATCAACACTGAAGTTATGTTTTAGATCATGTTTGATCTCGCCAGGTCTCTCAAACAGCCGTCAGCCATCAGGCTTTTGCTGCAACGGGTTAAACATCCCATTATGTTGTGAAAGCTTCCTCACTGAACCGCAGAGAGGCTTCAGTGCAGAAGAGGTATTAACTGTAATACAGGAAACACTAATACCAGTACGTTTTAGCTATAATTAAAGCAAATTATAGATAATATTTTGTGTCTTTTATAGAGAATATGATTCTTTAGTTAATCCAAATTACAAAATAAAAACATGAACAAAATAATCACATATTTTTCTACAAGTAAGTCACATTTCCTTGATGTAGAGAACTTTGCCTGTGATTACACTTTCCATGTTGCTTTGGATAAAAGGACACTATTTAAATGTGGACCGTTTCTTTGAGAGAAAGTAGCTCCATTGGAAGCTGATGACACTGAGGTCTAAATGTTTTCGTAATTTTACTGAGTCATCACTTTAAGGATCGCAGAGTTAAAAAAATATATACATTTTTATCCTGGATTCATTTCAGGCTCTTAAAGCCTCATTGAGACTTCATTAAAGAGTCTGAATTATATTATGGAATAGCATGTTCAGTTAAAGGTTTCATAATTTTATTTATTGGAGTCCACTTGAAAATGTTTACATGCTTCAGCATTCAAAGAACTGTCTGACAGCTCCCGTCTCTTTAAACTAGTTTGAACCAGAGTTTCAGAGAGTTTGCTGACCTTTTACAAGCCCCAAAAAGCAATAAAACACTAAAGGAAATTGAAAAACCCATGAAGCATAATATGGGCTCTTTAAGTGGCTTCTTGAAATATTGTACATCCTGAACAAGTTCCTGTGTGCGAACTGCAGAAACCCCTGTCTCTTTTTGGTGGCAATGTTATCTCCACTGCACATCGAAGCCACATATCAGACTTCACACAAGTAAAATGCTCCCTATAAGAAGAAATGTTGCCTCATAATTACAAAATTATGGCATCAACAGTGAACCGGTGATTGTTGTCTGCACCTCCATGGTAACAGGACAAACAGGACCTGCTGGCTAAAGCTAAAAAAAGGTAAACAACTTGGCAAACAACAGTTACGCTCATTGTATTCATCTTTTTTTTTTGGTGTATACTGTATCTCACTTAAATAAGTAACTAAAAATTAGAGTGCAGAAATGCAAAACGTCCTCCCTCAGAAAGAAGCTCGACTGATCAACATCACATCTTTTGGTTTTAAAAGCTGGCCATAGCTGCTTAATATAAACACAATACATCTCTTATTTAAACTTTCTATGTTCTGAAGTTCCATGTTTAACTATAGAGCTGCAGTGCTGTGTCATGTAGCTACAACTGATGGAAAAGATAATCCTTTTATGTAGCTGATGTCATCTACCGACGCCTGAATCACTGCTTCTTCACAATAATCCGCAGACGTGCTGTAACTTTCTACTTCATGCAGTGGTCGATTCAGATTAGGTTAAAAACAATGTGCTGTGTTTTAAGTGTCAGTCTGCTGTTACTGTTTGTGTGTGTGATGTTAAGATATATTATTTTTATAAAGGCACTGCTAGCTTAAGACTGATATTGACACCATATACAGTGTCATGCAAAAGTTTGGGCACCCCTGGTCAAAAAAAAAATCATAACATCTTCCTTATCAGCAGTTACACTATAGAGACATTAAGAAAGGGAAAGTGCAGACAGTTAGAAAACGAGAAGTATTAGTGTGGCAAGAGATATGGACATATCTGTGCACCAATAAGGGAGCGTTAAAGTCTAAACCGCAGTTCCTACCCAACTGACAGTCACATTCATTTCTGTGTTATAAAACCTTTGTGTAAGAGTAAAACTTCATCTTTTTCTGGGAGGTTGGTTGCAGGTAACAGCTTGCAGACTACAATTTTCCAAACAGAAAGGGTCCTTGTACAAGAACTTCTGAGACACTGATATTTGAAAAATAAACAGCTCAATTGGAGAGAAGTAGTTTGTCTTCTATCTCAAATAAATGAGCACACATTTCCACAGTGAATCCTATATTCAGCAGCCTGAGTAGAAGCAGAGGTCAAATAAGGTTTATGGCTACCAATGACAGTATTCTGTAGACTGGCTCCAGTCAAATGTCCCACTGGTGGTAGGTTAGGAACAGTTGGGTTCTTTAATGGACTTTATATTAACCAGAGTCGATAAGGACAAAGAGAACTCTGTGCTCTAATACACTGTACATGCTAAAAGTACACAACCAGCCATGTAAACACTAAACAGTGAGACTTTGGAACTCTGTATGTTGCTACAAGCGTCAAGGTAAACACCGACAGTTAAATGTGAACAGTCTAAAGATAGAGTTTAGCATCTGCTGTTTATAGAAGGCATGCCACAGTCCGATGTGATCAGCTCACACGCCGACAGCCTAAACACAGTGAGGTCCACCAACTTTAGGAGGGTTAAGTAGCAGAAATATAGTAAGATTTATCAGTTTGAGAATGTATTTAATCTAGCTTCACATTTGTTAGATTTTGAAGCTCAAAATCACATGAAATTAAAATGAAATTAATGGGTGGTTTTGCAGTATTTATCATCCCACACTTTGGGCGGTCAAACCACACAAGAAAACTGCCATATCAAAGACATTTCATTGCACTGTCTAAGCTTCAAAAAGTCCACTTTCCATGAGCAGCAAATTCCTAAAGAATCACAGTGAATGTTAAGTAAAGGGTTTAGGGCCAAATAAATGTTATTTTCGGGCTTTAATTAGTCTAAGAAACGTGTCGGATGTCACACAAGAGTTTTTTCCGTTCTGATCACATGGAAACAATCAACCAAAGTTCTCCTAAACAAGAGCAAACTTTCATCACACCATTCCAATGAGACAGTGTAAAAACAAACTCATTAACTCATTGTATTGCCTCACACAACAAAAACTCTTATCTACCTATGAACTGGAAAATAAATCCTAAAAGTGATGCATAACTTTTTCAAATAATATAACTGAAATCCACATTATACTTATATAAGGCTCATTTTGGCTTAATTGAATGTGGAGATTCACATAAGCAGCTGTACTTTAATTTGCAGTACATATTTGATATTTGATTTACTGACAAATGTTATCGATGTTTAGGCCAACAGGGGAGAACGTACTGTATTACTAGTATGACTACTGCTGACTTGCTGTCCTGATCTCTCAGGTAAGTAGAATCTCCATCACTGATCTGTTTTGTTGAACAACACACAGCCTGAGCTCCATTTGTTTGCGGCTATAATCCTCCCTCTTCCTCTTCCCTTACAGAGCTCCTCGCCTCACAGCTACTTTCATTCACTTCCTCATCCAAACCTGGAACTCAATTATTTACGAGAGTTGAAAATTAACACCAAATTCTTCAAAGCAGAGCTCAGTGCTGGCGCCAGAGTAGCAGTTGGTCAATATGTACCACTGATTATATCTTGCCTCTTCATGTTTACAGTAGAGCATTTTCCATTTTTTCGCCATCACCTGGTCTGCAGCTGTGAAGCATTATTGCTACTGTGAAATGAGGACAGTCATGAGTCCACTGTAGTACTAGTGCAGTATCTGTACTACTAAAACTATCTTTCCATATCTACAGTAATTCATTCTGTGGCAGCAATGTCACGTTACTGCTTTTATTTTGAAAAGCGAACCAATGTCCTTCCATTATTTGGTCAGTGCTTGCTTTTATTTATTAAAGCTATTTATGTTGTTTTTGCAAAAAAATGTGCTCTAGTAGGATTAAAGGGAGACACTAAGGATTTTTTTTAAACAAATATATACCACTATTAAAACTTTCACAGCTGATTACTTTCAATAAGAGAAAGAAATGTTATGTTTTATTATGCAAATATGTCTTTATCTAAAACTCCACTTTCTTAGGAACAAAATGTTAGAAATCAGATTATGACTGATACATAAACAAACCCCTTTGTAAAAACCATTTAGAATATAGATAAGAATAAAACTGTAAACGTTGGTGTATGTAGGTGCTACTGAAGGGGAATCATTTTGAGCCACTACAAATGTGCTTTATACATTAAATCAGCAGATGCAAATAGACAAAGTGTAGTAAAATAAACACCTAAATGTGTATTTTGGACGTTTTCTTTGCATTAAGCTGAAAGAAGGCACATTTTGGAAGTAAAATATCCCAATTGTATTGCAATCCACTGCATGAAAAAAATGTATTGTGTTAAAAAACATTGTAAAACAACACAGATGTGTGATGGAGGCGTTTTTTCTCATCATATATACTCTTTTTTTTTTTTTGAATAACCACTGTTCAGTTGACTTGAATCAAGGTTTGGCAGAAACTTTGCAACCTGTATTGGTGGCATCGCACCAAAGAATCTAATGAGACTCACTGAGATGGAGTAGATGAGGGCAGCAACTCCAATCGGCAGGCAGCAGCACAGCATGGTGAAGATGGAGTAGCTCAGGTAGTCATTGACGGGGTTGGCCAGAGGACCTGCAGACACGAACACTGTGGGCTGGACGGTGACGGCGCCCGGCTGTGCTGGGTACTGATGGACCACCGGGTACGCCTGCTGTCCGTATGCTGGACCTCCATACTGCGCTGGAAAACCCTGCAGGCCATCAAACAAAACTCAAGCTCGCATTTGGATGAAACGAAGCAGGTGTGTCAAAGTGAAACCAAGTGGATGGAAATAATAATTGGAGGACTACTGAGGAAATGAAAGCAAAACAGCGGAATAAGTCAAACAAGTCTACACTTGTAGTTCGTGACCAACGACAGGAAGTGAACTGAGGTATCCAGAGAGGGTTTAACTGTACCAGCAGAATTACACAAAAGTTTATTTAAGGCGTGGCACATTTGTCACCCCAATAAAGACATAAAAGAAACAAAGGTTATACTCTTCACTTACGGAAGCAACAAAGCCTCTAACACATCTGTTCTATTCAGCACATCATGTTCTGAATGTGCAGGAAGTTTTCCACATGAGCAGAAATCTTGCTGAAACATGGGACTTTATGAATTAATTCATTTATCAGTGACATGAAAAGGTGCCTCATTCAGATGTCAAGCAAAGGACACACAAGACGGCAGAAGAGCATCATGACATATGTGTTGACTCGGATAATATTAAACGAGATCTACAGGAGAACAAATATTTAAAAGCGATACAGAGTCTTACTGCAAAATAAATTCCACTGTGTTTTAAATTGTCACATTGTGCTTGAACTTTGTGTTTTTCTTTACACAACCAGACATTTCTACCATAAATAGAGGCAGAAAATGTGCAAGATTATGCATTAAGGATCACTAAATAAGTTTTTGATGCTTTAAATTTCTTAAGAGAGGATCCTTCCCCAATGTTGAGAGGAAATCCACGCCCAGTCACAGCTACAATTACAGTGCAACACGAACTCAAACATTTTTTTCAGCACTTCATTGATCACATCCTCTTAAGCCTACGTGTCTAATCAACACGTTCCCCTATTAACCACTTATCTTGTGATTTAAAAATTCTTCAAAATGTTTAAGACAAACAACCACTTCAGTAAATATCATGAAAGAATCCAACAGGACAGAAAAGAAAAACAGGGTTATTAAAAATTCTGTTATTAATACAAAGTAGGAATCTGTTGTTTTTGAGGGTTTTTTGTTTTTTTTTGCAGGAATTTGCATTAAATGATTTTTAGAGTGTGAAGAGGAAACAACAGAGAGCTGAGCTGTGTGATGTTTTATGCCCTGAAATGAAGCCATTTTGCTGGTTACCTGCTGTGGAGGGTATCCGGGGCCTGGTGGAGGCCCTCCGTGTTGGGGGGCGTCCTGGTAGGGGGGAGGGGGCGACTGGCCCATGGGGTGCTTTCCTTCAGTCCAGTCCATTGGAGGAGCGCTCGAAAAGTTGCTGGGATTCATGTTGCAGCAACTTTAATCTCACATGAAAAACAAAATCTCCCTTTTCAACGCGGGGTTCATGTAATTCCCAAGAAAGTCTTTATCAGTAACTTTTTCTCCTGCCCTGCTGCTGCTGCTGCTGCTGCACGCTGTTGGGTCACACGCAGGTTTGACAAAATGTTCCATCAGTGTCAAGTCACACAGAATAAATAAGAAAGCTACCGGTCATCACTTTCAAAATAAAAGCACCAGGAAGTTTTCTGATCAAAATATGATGAATTCAATGCTATGTTAAAAATATTAAACAAGATGAGAGCATTATTTTGTGAGCAATAGTCTGGGATTCAATATAAGTGGAAAACAAATGATTTTACAGTGGTGTAGGTCAAATCAGCAGCAAAATAAACCCTAAGAAGGTTAAATTAAACACTAGAAAAGTCTCCATGTGTGTCCATTATTTTGTTAATTAAACACTTTTGAAGGTGTTCAGTATAAAAACAAAAAGATGTCTTTATTTAATTAGTTTTTTGTTTTGTTTTGTTTTTTTGTTTTTGGAGAGGTTTCTTATGCAAGAGGCAAAATGTCTTCAAAAAAATCTAAAAGAAAAGTCTAGTCTACTCATCCTGAGATATTCCAGCACTGAAAATTAACACTAGTGTCAATGTTACTCTACTTACTCTCGATTTAATGGACAAAAAATGCTTCAGCCACCGTTCTCACTGCAACCAACTCACTATATACATGTCAGTCACAAAAAAAATATAACAACTTACACAAAAATATTGTGTATTAAAACAGCAGTTGCAAATAAAAGTCATAAAACTACAGTATGGGGCAATGTACATGTGGAACACTGCCCATCATGAGGTCTGTAATACACCAGGTCATCTGCACACACGGAGGTAAAGACATCTGTTGTCCTCCTTATTTTCCGCTCCACACTGTGTTTACATTGCTCCATGAATAATCTCCACAGGGCAACGTGACCTGCAGGGAGAAACTCTACAAAGGAATTCATTAAATAACATGAGATTACTTAAACACAAAGCTTGTGGAGTTTGAAGTGTAGCATGTGCATGAGAGTGGAAATAATGTGTGAGATATAAAAGAAAAACTAAAAGAAACTAAAACAGCACAGATAAAGAAGGTAGGAGGATGAGATAAAGAGAGAGTGCCAGCTGCAGCCAAAGCGTCATAGATAAGGAAATACCAAACTAAGGTTTTCCCAGTTAACACAAACGATCCCTGCAGCCTGGTGATGGGAAAAAAGAGGCGTATTGCAATTTAAAAACCTTCCAACTGTATCTGATCTATGAAGCCTTGCAGCTGTTATTGACTGAAGTTGTGGATGTTTTTTTCCCATATTTAAATGACAAAAAATAGTCCAAAATACTCTGCATAATATAACATTTCTGCACATTTCAGCCTCTCTTCGCTACATGTTGTTATGGTTTGTAGCTTTTCGTTACACCCTGAGTTTAAGAAAAAGGTGGAATGCCATCTAAGAATTATTGTATTGCTGTATTTCATAATAAAAGAAGATTGAATTAGACTTCACTGGACTTTCATGGCTGCAAGTATAAACTCTTTAAGAAATCAATTGTCTAATTTTCAAGGAGGTCCTTGAAACACATATCAGTGGTACATATTGACCAACTGGTACATCTTCTCCAACCTCACACATTCACAATTTAACCCAAAAAATTTTACAATTATGGAGTACACATGATGTATACAAACCATCAAAAGCTAAAAAAAAATAATCACCCAATAAGAAAGGAAGAAATGATGAGCAACACATTAAGTAGTAAAATATTTTAGGCTTTTATTTTTAATGCCAGTGCCTTCAATTTCCGGTCCCATTCTGCTACTAACAGCTGACTTGATGCTTCAGTCTCCTCGTTATGGTCTCGACCACTCAGAGCTCCAGGGAGGGGCAGACAGGAGAGGAAGATTCCCAGAAACATTTACTGGAAATAAAAACTCATTTTAACACTGAGACGTTTCTGATCATGCGGGTCTGAATACTGAAGGTCAATTGTTCTGTACAAAACACAACTTTATCTTTGGGATGATTTAATCCCAGTTTTACGTTTTAAACCAACAACGAAATCAAACTAACAATCTAAAACAAACTAAACTAAACAAAAAACAACAGGACAGTTGTCCCTTTTTAATGTTAAACCAACAAACAAACAAAAACAAAAAAACTACTGGTCCATTTTTTGTTATTCTGTTTGAAAAACAACAACAAAACAAAACAAAAAATAAAGGCCATTTTAAACCGTTGTGGAGAATCAATGCTGTTTATTTGAGATAGAAGACAAACGACTTCTCTCCAACTAAGCTGTTTATCTTCTAATATCAGTGTCTCAAAAAAGCTTGTACAAGGACCTTCTCTGTTTGGAAAATTGCAGTCCGCATGCGGTTGTCTGCAACCAACCTCCCAGAAAGATAAAGATAAGCTTTATTCATCCCGAAGGAAATTGTTTTGCCAGAGTACAGTTAAGGTAAACAAAGGTTAGTGAAAAAATTACAGAGTGTTAGTAGTAATCCAAAAAATAAAGGTAAAATAAAATAAAAGTAAATATACAAGTACAAAAAACGAGGAGGAGAATAGTGCCTTCATAAAATAATACAATAAGTACAGTGATTTGCTAAGTGACTAGTGTCGTTATTGCACCAGGTAAGGATTGCACATGTTATTTCAAGTCCAAGTCCAGTATTGCACGTCATCTGAGTGAGTCCGTTCACTATATATCCCCCCTGCAGAAAGGGGAGGAATTAAACAGTCTGATTGCCACAGGTAGGAAAGACTTCCTGTGGCGTTCTGTGGTGCATCCGAAAAGGATGAAGGATGAAGAAAAGGATGAAGTTTCACAAATACATAAAGATCTTATACCACAGAAATGAATGTGATTGGCTATTAGTTGGGGAGGCACCCTGGTTTAGACTTTGGTGCTCCCTTGTTGGTGCGCAGATATTGTCCATATCTCTCGGCACACGATCCATCTTGTCTTCCTGCCACCTGCTACATTCATTCTTAGAAAAGAGAACCCTCTTCACCGTTACTTCCTGTTTTCTAACAAGCAGCATTTTCCTTATGTTACAGTAACCCCTCTGTAAGGTGACTACTGATAAGAAGAATATTTATGATTTTCTGTGGAAAACATCTCTAAAAAAAAAAGTGGAACTTCATATATCAATATAATCAATTTTTAAGCAAACAATTATCATGTCTGGCCACTGATAAAGCAGAAATTCATGACCAGTGTTTAGTCTCAAAAGAAAAAGCAGTTGTGTGTGTGTGTGTGTGTGTGTGTGTGTATGTATGTGTGTGTGTGTGTGTGTGTGTGTGTGTGTGTGTGTGTGTGTGTGTGTGTGTGTGTGTAAGCAGCTGCACTTCCTCTTATTCTGACCTGTCTATAAACCCTCATGTATCCAACCCT
>OMNN01043209.1:16655-47167 GCA_900302755.1 Chromis chromis
GGAGTGAGGGGTGGAGGGAGGCATGACATGTAATGTACGATATATGATGGATGACAGTGTTAATGAAAACATTGCTGAAGTATCTCAAATGCATGCGTTATGCAATCCAAATCACCGCGGTTGACATTTAACATACTAGAGCAGTGTTTTTCAACCTTGGGGTCAGGACCCCACATGGGGTCGCCTGGAATTGAAATGGGGTCGCCTGAAATGTCTTGTAATGGATAAAAAAATGACTGATAAAAATATGTTTTTAAACTAATTATTATTCTTTTTAAAATTAAAACACCACACACAATCTTAATCAACTGTATTCTATACTTTCTTTTACTTTCTCGAATATAAATCTAGTTCAAATAAAATGCAGCATTTAAAAATCTTGATTGAAGGCTGAGATCACGTGACTTTACAGTTCCCACTACTTCAGTTCCCTCGCTTCAACCTGACACACAAACTTGAACAAGAAAAAAAACTTCAACTCCAAAATTTGTCATAGAAAAAAAAAAATCTTTAGTTTCAATGACAAATTATTTTTTTTCAATGACAACCTATACTGTCTCTGTTTTAGCTCCATAAGAAACAAACTGTTGGCGTTTTCCATGGATGTGAAAAAAAAAAAAGATTTTGTTGACTTTCTGTGTGACCAGCAGAAAATGTGCCTCCTTGCATCTGTAACGGACATCTTTGATCAAAAACTAATTCTAGAAAAAAAAACAAAAAAAGGCTCTGGGGTGGGGTCGCCAGAAATTTGTGATGTCAAAATGGGGTCACAGAACAAAAAAGGTTGGGAACCACTGTACTAGAGAATAAGAAAGGGGCTGGGCATTGCATTGTAAAACTTAATTTACGCACACAAAGTTCATCACTTAATGCTGCAACAAGTGAAGTATACTTTACCCTGTGCAGGGGGAGCTGGGCTCAGATCCATGTGCACATGTATTTTTGGTTAAGTTGTCAGATACTGAGTCCAACTTCAAGTACAAAGATGGCTTCTTCACAGATAGTGGCTGCAAGACACACAACATGAAAACAGAAAAGTGTTGGAATTATCTTTGTTTTTGTTCCCATATAAAATATGCATACTATAAATACACTAAATACTAAAAACAGCAGGCATAAATAAATGCAAATGAAATCAGTGAATAAGATCAAATACTCACTGGGGAAGAGGAGCCAATCTTCTCCATGTACTCAATTTCATAGTCTTGCACTGAGACAGACAGACAAAACAAAGTATTAAAAACAGAAGTCACAGAGAGACGCATAAGTCAGTGTTGAGCTCTGATCTGATGGGATCAGAGGCTGAGGCATGACTGTGTGGTTCATCTCTGACCCAGATGGGTTGAGCCAGACAGCCTCTGCAGGTCAGAGGGCAGTGGGCCAGCAGGCTTATTTCACTGCCACAAGAATCAATAACATTGCTGTATGAGTGAAGAGTGGCTGATTGCCGTACATGAGGATTTATCCAAACATGAGCTTTGAATTTCCTTTTGAGCCCCGCCTGTCTGTGGTATGCTTTGATGTCTCTTAGCAGGTATTTGGAAACAGGTGGCCGGAGGTACAAAGACTCAGACAGTTAGGTCTCACCTGGAGCCTCCTGAGGAAGACTGTTCTCATTAACAAAGGATGTAAGGTCGCACGGCTGAGGGAATTCTTGTTGGTCAGAGTTTAAATCCGCATCCATATCGTGCAGAGCTGCCCACTTGTGACTGGTGGAGGAGGCCAGCTTCTCCTCGTCCGTGGCATGGTCATCCTGTGCGTGATGGGAGGAAGATTCATCTGCAGGCGTCAGGTCCTGCAATGCAAAAAATTAGACAGAGAGAAACGGCAGTCAGATGAAGAAAGACGGGAAAATACAGGTAGATAAAGTACAAATATGGAGCATTGGATACACACCTGTGATGGGTCAGACATTGGTGATTTCTTTGGTGACCTCTTCACTCTGAAAGTATTACTGAGAAAAAAGAAAATCATCAAGATCCAGAAACACTCAGTGCCCTTAATATGCAACTCTTTATTAGAGCCAACACTCTAAGTTTTTGCTACATTAAAATAGTGTGTATAGTCACAAATGCTAAATTGTTAAGCTGGATTGGGTACATCTGCTTTTGCATAAAAAGAAAATATAATTTGCATAGAGCTGCATTACCATCTGTCCAACAGTACTACTTACTGTGCAGCTGAAATGAATGAAACAGTGAAACTGTTTGTGAGTGTGGTTGAACCTATAGTTAGTAACTGCACAGTGAAGAGTAATGGCAAATGAATATTATTTTATGAATATTTTACTTCACTTTTCACACTAATCAACAAATATCACAGGTCCTAGACAGGGAAGTATTTGATAATGTAGCTGAGTGGTTAGGTTACGATGCAAACATGATATTTTAATGTAGATTATTGTCAGTGACATGTTTTTACTTTTCCCTTCTCAGTTCCTCAGTTTTCAGTGTATAGATCCAGAAATATATAGGTTCTGAAAGTGTTTGTATAGAATTATAAGCAGCTTTCAGCAACCTTCAAGATGAATCACACTGTTTTAGTGTCTGTATTTAATGAATAGTAAATATCTGAGGCAATGCTTTATTCAGTTTGTTAAATTTCTGCAATTGTTGCAGATGTTGCAAGTGTTTCATTGTTGTAATACATCCTGAATCCTCTGGAGTTTATATAAATGGGCAAAGAACAAGATTAACAAGAAAACCATATATTCTTGTAAATATATAATTATTTATAGTTTTAGCTTTTTCAGCAATAGCCAACAATGAACACAAGAGGGAGCACAAGCAGCTTCCTGGCTAAACATTTAAAAATGGACAACGTGGCATGTGGCATGTGGAAGAAACTGCATCAGCAATGGCGTCATCTTCAATAGAAAAATATGAAAGGACGGATTTACCATCTAATAGGATTTTTTTGGCATATTTTTGCTTTGGAAAAGTGCTGATAAAAGGCAGCAACACAACACAGCAATGCATTCATTGCTGACTTTATTGGGTACAACTGTGAAATCTAATGCAATCCAATTCAACAGTTTTGCTTTTACAAACATTCTACATTTTCAGTTGTTGTTGATGTTGTCCAGATTTGATGGTTCTGCTTTAAGTTTATTACTGGGGTCAAAGAGAGAGGTCGTACATATTCATTGCAGATATATAAAATACTGAAAGATGTTATATTACTCCATTATTTCATATTTTTTGTGAACAAGCATTCACTACACTTGCAACACTGACAACATCAACTCCACTGAAGAGTTTTGTAAAGGTAGAGCTTATGGTGGAGCTGTTGTATTGGATTGCCTTAGATATGACAGGTGCACTTAATAAAATGGCCGGTGAGTCTCCATGTGTTTTGAGTTGTTGATACGTTATTCAGCAGCACCTCAGTGAACACTATTTCACTGTTTTCTATTTGTAAGGTTAAAAGCTTTTTACATTGCTGACCACACCCACCCATGATGCAATATTGTACAATTTCAAGCCTGCTGGTGGTTACCCTAGAAAATTATGTTTAAATATTTTTAAACATATTTTACACTTATTTTGGTAAAAACTGAGATACTTTACCAGTAAGGCTTTCCTAACTGTACTATGATGTTCTTCAGCTGGCACACAGCTGGAATTGTAACATAAATAAGACAGGATTTAAAACTAAACTGAAAAAGGTATCCTCCAGTTAAAATGGGCAGGATTCAAAAAGTTTAAATGGATTTGTTTGATAAGGGATTGTGATTTCTGTTAATAGGAAGAGGGACAACAGGGCAACATGCTGCTTTAAAAGGTGGTATTAAGGGTCAAAAGGGGTGGATGGTGGTGTTGTCCCTGTACTTACAACAGACAACATAGAGAGGACACACCCCTGGACTTCCTGTGACATATGGGAATACACAGACACAGGTGACAGAGAGACAGACAGACGACACTGGCATAATAGACTAGTGAACCACACACAAACAGACTAAGTTAAAATCCTCATAGAGGCACACATTCCTACACATGCTCTGAAAGAATGTGTGGACTTTCCGTAAATTTGCGATCCTCTGGTAACACTGTGTGAACTTACGATTTGATAGGAGTTTTCTTCTTCTTGGCAGGTTTGTTCTGGTTTTGGTCCTCCAGTTCGCCAATGTTGTCGTTGTCATTTTCATTATCATTATAGTCATTGGATGAGACCTCAAAGGAGGCTGATGCCTTAGGAGGGGAATTGGCCATCTTGTTGGAGGATTTGAAAGGGTCTATGGAGTCATCAAAGTTGTTGGCGTCAAAGTCATAAGATGGCCTGGATAGTTTGGGGGAGTTGGCAATACCTTTCTTTGAAGTAAATGGATTGAAGTTTGGATCCTCCCACTTGTCAGGTTCAAAGTTGTAAGATACTTTAGGCACAGGGATTTCATCCTCATTGCCATTGTGGGTTGCCGGAGGGTTGTTGTCCAGCTGCTCCGTCTGTGCTGGAGGTGCCTTTTTCAGCCCCAGCTTGGGTTTCCTCAGAGGCATCTTGGCACCAGGCTTCTTACCCACTTTCTTAAGTGGAGGAGAGGCTTGATGTGGAGCCTCACAGCTCTCCTCAGAGTAATCAAACTCCAGTCTTACTGGCTGACGTTTGGGTAAAATAGGTTGTTCCTCGGGGTTGATGATCGGTTCTTCACGAGGAGCCGGTGGGATGGAACGATGTGCTTCCACAGCAGGGAGAGGGGGACTCTCTGGAGGGGTGGAAATGGGGACACAGACAGGATCTTTGCGACCCAGGACAGGGGAATTGGCAATTTTACTACCTCCAGTATTAAAAGGGTTGATGTTCTCAAAATTCTCTGGATCCCATTTGTAGGAGCCACAAGGAGGAATGGGGGATTCTTCGTTGACTATTAGATTACCAGGGGGAGGAATCTCCTCCTGGCACAAGGGTAGGGCAGGGACGACAAGGCTCTTTTCTTGGCTGGCTTGACTGGTACTACTGGTTTCCTCTGGCAGAGGAGGAGGAGTCTCCACACGGTTCTTTCTGGTTCTTCGGAGAGTTCCTCCAGGGCTCGGTGTGGCAGGGCCTCCTTCGGTTTCCTCCTGAGCTTGTAGAGGGCTGGAAGTACGAGGCTTTGCCCGCTTCTTGATTTCTGGGGTGCTGCTGGATGAGGCTGGCCTTGGGCTTTCTGGGTTGGAGTTCTGTCTGAGAAGAGGCTTCTTCTTTACAGACCCAGGACGGACTTTCTTGGGCCTACGGAGTGTCCCTGGGGCACTCTCAGTGCCTACGCTGAAGGATTCAGAATGTGGACGGAAACCTCCCGACACTGATCCGTCCAACAGACTAGAACTATCTAGTTCTCCTCCCTGGAGGCTGAGGGAGCGAGTCAGAGCGTGACCTGTTGGCTCTGCAGCAAAATATTCGATGTTGTAGGTACCACTGGCAGCAATGGGCTTGTTCTCATCAAAAGCACTGGATGGAGAGCGAGATGGTGCATCAGCAGTAGGCAAGTCAGAGGCAGGATTATTGACTGAGGTGTCTGTGACTGAAAAAGATGGAGATGGAGAAATATGGTGTATAACACTAAGAATTCATTCAGCAAAAAAGCAAACATCCATGCAGCATTTAAATAAAACTAAATAGGCATAATCATATATTTGAACTAGTTTGTGTGTGAGATTCAGGTGATAACAAGAAAGCCTGCATAGAGCTATACACTGCAGCTGGCATTTGACACATCCAATTATGGAGATGAATGTGGTATAAATAATTCATTAAGAGTCTCTCAATTGTACAGAAAAACATGAAAAATAACCACAAGAGACTGAAGAGACATATATGTCTTTCCAAGATATCCCAAAAATCTCAGTTTTGTGCACTGGAGATAGTCTCAGCACAGAAAAAGCTAGATGTGAAATAAAACTTCATTCCACTAGATGGGGTCATAATGCTTCCGATAACAATCCATTTCTACTGTAGTGTCACAGAGGATGAATCTGTGTAATAGCTAAGCACACATCTTAGAATAATTCTCTTATTGTACCTTGGTCATCAGATGTTAGTTGTTCTTTCTGAGGCTCAGTGGGAGAAGCAGCCTTTACTGGAGTTGTAGATTCTGGGGTTTCAAAAGCTCCATCAGAGTCTGAGCTCCTATAACAAAGGATAAGGACATATCAAGTCAGGGCCGCTGTTAATCAGACTCTATGTCAGGATCAATACATTAATAGCGATTAATGTCAAGAACAACACTATATCACAAAGGACACAGTTTTTTTCAAGCAAGCAGCTCTGATATCATTCTTGAAAGCAATATATTGTGTAAATATGTTATAATACAGATTCAGCAAAGACAGAATATTGCATGTGCGAGCATTTTATCCAGTAGGTAAGGCAGCAATTGTGATTCCCTGTATCGGTAAAACAGTAAGCCCCAAGCTAGTATGTGTTTCTGTTTTCATTTCCAGAGGAATTTAATGGCTATAATAAAAATGCTGAATCTGCAGTGAGGTGACAAATAATGACACACCTGAGACCCAGTATCACAACACACACAGATTAACACTCATACACAGCAGACCACCTCAAGATCTGAAGATATCACAGTTATAAAATAGATACAATGGACTGAAGAAAACACTGAGCCAAAAACCAAGAACATTTTCGATTTGTGCATGACAATAGGCTGCAAATAAAGTCAATATACATTATCATTCTAAGCAAAAGCAATATTGATTGGTCTTTCTTATCATCTTGCACATACATATGTATTTGTGCTCACAGCACACCCTGGCAACCAAGCTCCATGCTCTGATGGTCAGTGTATTATCTAGCGGTATGTGGCCCACATCTCCCATCCTGTCTCACCTCTGTCTGACTGGTTCCCCGGCAGCCCTGATCATACTGTCATGATGTGAGCTCCAGGAGATACGCCGGAGGAGCCCCAGAGATGGATCCGAATCCGGGCTGTTCCCATCACCTGCCCCTCCCAGTAGTGTATCCCAGCCCCAGCGAGCCCACTGCAGTGGAGACAGAGCCTGCCACGCACTCACTGCCATGGCTGCCGGTGAGCTACACCTCTCCGCACCACGATGCTGCTGCCTGACACACAGTTAGACACCCACTGCCTCTCCTACGATGATGACCACCGGATCCCACCTTTCTTCTGCCTTCTTTTTTCTCTAATGTCCAATATCCAGATCTCTTTGTTTCCAATCTAGAGTCCTTCCACGTTGCACCTCTTTGTCATCTGTAGCCATATCAATGTGGCTCCACTCCTCCCCAGTAGGAAATGATGTCTCCCAATCTAAATGAGACTGCCTGCAGAAGCCCACCTCCTGCATTACTGTATTTTCTAGCAACCTCTCTCTCCCCCTTCTCTCTCCCAGCCTTCCTCTCTCTACTTTCCTCCCTCCCTCTACCCCTCTTGCTCCTGAAATACTCTGCTGTATCCATACAGAAAAGGTCTACTACCCACCAGCCGAACCACTTCTGAAAAAGCTCATTCTCATTATTTATACTACCACTGCATCTATGTATATTATACCCATTTAGCCTTATTCATTCATAGCATCCATCTTAATTGTGGCAAAAAGCAACAAACACTTTTGTGGTAAAGCAAAGACACACCTCAGTCTTGCTCTACAAATCTGATTGATCTAGCCTCAGCAATGGAATAGTCCATTGCTGAGGCTATTCAGCATCATGTGGGGGTCCTTTGTCAAAGACACATGGTCGGATCAAATAAAAGCCTGTGCCATGAAAGACACAGGGGGTCTGAAACACCATCAGACCATCAGTATGGGCAATATGGAGCAAACTAAATACAAATTCAGAGCTGAGACATTCATATTAATAGGAAAAGCTGGTAGAAAATGCCTTGTTGTCATTGTCAATATGTCCTTATATCTCTGGAGTCACATCACAGCAGTGATGGAGGTTCATCTAAACCAAGGAGTAACATATTTTACCAGCAAAGCAATGTGCTCCACATGTAAACAATTCATCATGTTGCACTCATGTTAAAACCCCAACAAGGTATCAAATGATAAGAGGTTTTTATTCAATGCTTTTTAAAAATATATTAACCCTGCTAAGGTGTTGTAATGTCGAATGAGACAGCACATTGGCAGAGCTGTAATCTCTGTGAGGGCCCAGTGTGTCCCAGCAGGATAGACTGGTCTGCCTAGACATCCATCTGGATCAGTCACTGGGAGCAGGGATCATATTGTCAGATGGTCAGACAAGCAGTAACACAGACACCTCCGAGGACAAGACACACACACAGAGAGTGTGCAAAGACCAAATAAGCTTACACGACAGCAAGTTAGATGCAGATTGGGAATTAAAACTCGACTGCAATGTATTTATAAAGAGAGATTTAGCTGCCTGTGAATAGCTGTGTAAAGATTCAGCACTTAAAAACCAGCTGCTTTTTTGAGAATAGATGCAAATAAAACAAAAAGGGAAAAATAACAAAGTAATTAGGACTCATTACTGCTCTGTTTATGTCCTTGCAGAGAACATTTTTTTATGTGACTGCAAACACTGTGTTGCTATGGTAACTGGAGGTTGTTCCCGCCATATGTTCCACTACGGTGGATGAAAAAGAAAAAAAAGCGAGAGAGGCTGGATGCACACAGTCCAACACACACAAACACCACATGGTCCAGTAAAGTGTATTATATGATAGAGAAAGCAATTAAGACACACTGCAGATATATGAGGCGAGCAGCTGCTGCCAGAGTGATCAATATTGATCATCATTATTCAAACTGATACCGATGAACATCTAATAAACCTGAAATCAGACACTGAAAGCAGTGCTGTAATTAACTATCGGTATGAACCAAATTAACAGGGTGAAAGGAAATAGCTTCTGTGTTAATGCATCTGCTCTTACGTTGCAGAGTAGCAGACAAAATATAGAAAGAGGTAAAGCAGAGCCGAGGTATGGGGGCGAATAGAAACAAAGAGAGCAGCAGTTAATAGCAGCCTCTCACAGGCTGAGATGACTGCGTGGAGACAGAGAGAGAGAGACTCTGCAGCGTGAGGCAGGGAGACGATGCATTTCAGACAGCCAGACGTGTCTCTGCTTCCAGCCAAATCCAACTCCGTCTGTCTCAACAGCTTTCACAGTGCTGGAGGGAGAGACTTCACCAGCCACTGGGGGGGAAAAGGGAAACAGGGCTGCACCGACACATAAACCAAAAACCACCTCACTGTCCTACAGTGAAGAAGATGAAATGAATCCAGGCTAAATTTGACATCACCATTAAAAACCGATATAAGGAGGTGACTGTGATTAGATGAAAGCTGATGGAAAAAAGAGGCAGAAGGGAGGGATAAATGGAGGCAGGCGGCTGGTCTCTAAGCAGCTGTGTGATTAGCCTCAATGGATTATCTGCCGCACGCTTCCTCCATCATCTTTCCACCATCATAGACATCTAAACCCTCTCTGTCTGGACACTGACTATCATCTAGCTCTTTCCAACCCACTTATTTCCCTCACTTTCTGCTTATTCTCTATACTTCATCTTCCTTTTATTATCTTCTCTTGATCCAGTAATCTCTTCCCTCTCAGGTGTTTTTTGGAGCTTACGGTATCAGGTTGTTTTGTGTTCTGCTGTTAGTATTTTGGCCATCAAAGAATCAACTGCCTGTCTGGTAGACAAAAAGGGAAAGAACGGCAGCTAAGTCATGGATGGGCAACATAAAGCAGCAGCTCAATAAACTGTAAATCTGTCACAAGCTTTGCCCTAGTAAATGTCGGTGACAAAAAGGGCTGATCAGTTAGATCTTATCAGAAAAAAACTGATAAGCAGACCAGTAATCTTCGTGTGTACTTTGACTGTATGAAAATAAGGGTAAATGTCTACTTCCTTTTGTACTATGAAGGTAAAATATGGAGTCATATGCATGGTCTATCCTATAAGATAGAAATGAAGAGGCCAACAGAGGGAGCTCCTGTGCTTTTATTCCGCGATGAATGAGTGTCTGGATTTAAAGTATTACATCATAGCCACTGAACACCACACACAGCCTATTTTCATTTTACAACAACTTTTACGCAGATGTGATGTGGTCAGCAGGGAGCAGCGAGTAGAGGCCAAGAACACAAAGCAGCTATGTCTACTGCCAATGATTCTTCAACCTCAGGAACTGGAATCTTACAGAGACTCATTGTGCACCCTCTACAGGTCATATAAACAAAACCTGAATGAAAAGTGTTTTTCGCAAACAGCAGATGTAGCTTCGTCTCTCAATATCTGTCCAGACTGACGTCAGCCTCAATCAGCGAAGATCTCTCCTCCTTTGGTCCAAGGATTCCTCTCAGTCTCAAAACAAAGACACCATGAAGACAAAAGACTGTCAGAGGAAGATAATCTGTACGAGTAATACCTCATCTAGGCTAATCTGAGGCACTGACTTCAAGCAGATGGCACATTAAAAGAAAACAGGCCACGGTGAGGAGGCCGGCAAGACAAAGCATCAGCAAGAGGGGGGTTAAAGTATCTCTCTATTTGATTATGACATCAGATGTCAGGTTCATTCAGATTACTGCATGAAAGACATGCTGGGGGACAGAATAACTCAGCCTCCACATGAATACAGAAAACGATACAACTTGGACTTATGTGGCTGAGAAGGAATTTTTTTTTAAAAGAGCCTTGAGCGTAAACATAATTGGAACAATTTCCTAACACTTAACACTCCCAGATCAGAGCCCTACAGTGCTTTGATGTGTGAATGCTTTATATAGTGCCAGTGCTTTTGAAAGAGTTACACAACGTACTAATAGTAGGTATGGTGCTTCTTTTCTGCGCACCTGTATGGAAACAGCGGCTAACTCCACCGTGCTGCGATAAAAGCACCCACTTCGTTTTTAGAAAAGTATTCAGTCCTCTAAGGTCTGAGCAGTGCAGAGCTGTGAGATTAAAAATGGCTGTTTTATGCCATAAATCATTCATGCAGAACGAGCAGTCCCTTCCCCTCATCCCTCTCCTCTGTTCCTCCCCAGGTATTTCTTCCCCTGTGCAGTAGTGTGTCTGAGATATAAATAAAACAAAGTGGAGCACTCTTGCTCAGTCTCTAACTCTGACTCCCTCAACTCCCCCTCACACAGCGTGTTCTATTTCAACACGGTTACCAGCTCCTGCTCCCAGAGCGCCCGTCGCGTCCTCCTTCCCACAGAACAAAACATCACCCCACCAGCCTCCCAGCGGCTCCTACTGCACTGTATCCTGCTTCCCACAGGTTCAACCTGCAGCACTATTATGTTTCATCCATACAGACTGTGCTGAGGTCGAAGCAGCCTGATGCACATGTGTCCGTGCACGTGCTCCAGATTCTCTCACCCTTATTTACATCACAAAAGCAACAATGTTGACATGCTCGGTTGGCTGCATTAGAATGTCATCGTCTGGTGGTGGGTTTTGTGGTAGTATGCATGGAGAGATGGAACAAGAGAAAGCTAAAATGTAAACAACAATGACTCACAGAGATTTCCTTCAGCCTTCATCTCTCAACAATAACAGCGATGAGCCATATATGGACCTGCATTGTATTACTAACAGGTGTAATCTGGATAATAACATCATCCAGCACCCATTTGAGCATTTATGTGTCATGGAAGACCAATGCAAAGCCATGAATAAATAAAGACACATCACATGCCAGTCCTCCATCTTTTGCATAAATTGCAATTCTCCTTTATTATCTGTACACTGAGCAGGAACGCAGATTAAGCCGAACTCACATGTGTTCTTGAGATGGACAGTGGGTCTGTCCTTGCTCCATGGACTCGTTGGCTCCCATCCTCAGCTAGCTCTGCCTCCCCTTCCCCCCCTGCCTGCTCCTGATCTCCAGCCACCCTCCACATCCACCTGCCACCCTCAGAACTCCCTCTCTTTACGGCTGTGATCCTTGCAGAGTGAAGGGAGGCAGCCTGCGTTAGAGGAGGCGAGCAGCGGCTGAGCTGGCTGTGCTGCAGTGCAGAGGATGAGTGAGTTCTCCTCGCATCAGGAGCAAAGCGGTGGATGATTAAGGGCTCCTCACTTTAGGCACAGCATCCTCGATCCTCTGCCCCTCTACAGACTGGGAATATTCCTGCTTCTCATCTGGTAAATGAATGATGCTGCGCCAGAAGGGATCAAATCTCCAAGAGCAGAGTGCAAAGGAGGGAATAATCCAAAACAAACAGAATATAATAATGATAATAATAATCCTGCTTTCTTGCTGTCTTGCATGTGTGTCTGAGGCGCCTCTTCTCTGTTTGCTTTCTGATATCGCTGAGCTGTGTTGCTGCTCTCACTGCCTCCTCCCCCCTCTTCCCTCCACTCTCTCCCCCGACACCAGCCTCCTGCGCCTTTAAAAAGACAAGCAGCTTTTTTCCGTCTGCTCCTGCGACTATGCAGGAGAGCCAAACAATAGCAGACCCCCAAACCCCTCTGGTTAACAGGCGCTTTCTCCCTCACTCCATCACTCTCCTGCTTCTTCTTCCCTCTCACGGTGTGCGTACCTTGCGAAATTGCCTTTCTCCTGCCAGGATCCCCCCCCCCTACTCTCTCACCCAGTGAGCAGCACAGTGAGAATTTCATTTTTGTGCCTCCTTTTCACACAATGGAAGCTTCCAACACTCAGCTTAGCCAACCAGAGGGATGCCTGAGGTAAACAAAAGGCTCTGAGAAACTAGTATGTGAGTGTGTGTTATTCAAATCTGACCCTATTCTCTTCTCTTTCATTCAAGCCAGTCCACCAGTAATTCTGTAACAGCACATGTTAACAAAAAAGGCATTATAGAAAGAAAACAAGGAAACTGAAAAAGCTGAGATTACGGATATCTCCTTCTAGCTTTACCATGTACATTCTTTGCTAAAGAGACAAAGATCTAAGCTTCCTGACATATGAGCATCTAAATTTGTTGCTCAACTGCCTCTGTGTTGAACCCTGGCAGCGGGTTGGGCTGTTGATCTAATTTACTGACACTCTCACCAAACCTCCAACTGCATTAAAGACCGCAAGAGTCTAGCCATGTCTCCCAAATTCTCTTTTTTTAGTCATATGCGTGTGAAAGACACACAGAATATGTCCTGTGGGATAGAAATAAGAGCACGAACAGGTTGAACAATTTTCCCATTGATTGTCAAGGCAATGGGAAAGAGACACTTTGGAAATATGAGAAGAATAAATCTATTGTGCACTCATGGGAAAGTCAGGAATCGAGGGCTCACTACAATACCTCGAGCCTGCAGGACTTGTAGTCGCACAAAGTTGCTGTATTGAGGTTTCAGGTGTCGTATCAGTGCCTGCGAGGGCAGAAAAAGACTCAAAGAACTCCAGTTCCTCTGCCAAACACAAAACCTGGCGTTCACGTACAAACCCAACACCACATTTGAAAAGGGTTGCGTTTGCATGTAAACATGAAGTCCATTAACTGATTAATATTGATGGGATTCTGGTCTCAAATAGGTTTGTTGGTCGATGTTTCAGGACCTGAGGGGACAAGTAAAAATCACTGCCCACTCACAACTCCCGACACAGACCCCTGCTAAAGAAAAATTATTGATTCCTACTTCCATGTAGACCCCTTCCCCCATACAAGTTCACAAGTATCTAGGGCAGAAATGCATGTACAGTACGTGTGAAGTACATGTTCCTATTCTATTGACTGACATAAACATCCTGTCTTTGTTGCAGCTTTAAGAGGGTGGCCTTGCACTTCGGCTTCAGCTGCAGATAATGCAGAAATAAAAAATTCAACAAACTCACGCACTGGAAGATATGGCTGTGGCAGTTTTTTCTGAAAGATTCATAACTCGGAAACCCAACTCAAGGAGAATCAGGGTCATCGCGATCCGTAACCTGCTGGAGGGTTTAAAGGTAATAGTATATCCTTCGACTGTGAAGGCGCAGAACAATTTGTGTTTTGAGGAGTATTGGTTGAAATTGCTTTTACTTATGAGCATAGTAGCAGAAAAATAAGCTCTTTGTACCACTGAAGTGGATTTTAGTTCTATGAGGTACAGCATTCAAATATGTTAAGTGTCATGTAAGAATCTGGATTTGAGATTTTGGCAATTTATCACTAAAACATCATAAGAATTTGTGCAAAAAAGGTGAAAATTCTGATTGCAAAAGCAGTTCAAGTTAAACTGTGCACCAAAATCACATGTTTAGTCAGGCACACTTGTGCAGACTCAAATTGAGCAATGTAAACGAGCAGTATGCCCCTAAGTTTGTCATAGAAAAACTCAAATAAACAAGATTACCCAAACAACTATAAGCTAGAAATAAAGACCACAAAACTGAGTACCCCCTCCTACAGCAAATTATAGCACTGACTCAGTAAGTGATAACACAAAAACCTATAAAAAAAAATACACTATGGCAATGTATCAGAGCAGATTACCATGTTTTGTAAGGCAAAACAGAAAGTATACTTGCAGTACAACATAAAAATGCTGCTGTAATCAGTAAAACATCACTGGTGACACAGTTATAAAGAAGTGGGACACTAAGTCCAAAGATAGAGGACAGATCTTTGTTGGTGTGAGAATAGCTCTCGTACACTATGAGATGGAAAAACTCAAATACATTTTTATGTGTTCTCAAACACAATGAAGCAGCTCTGCAAGAAAAAAAACACTACAAACATATGTTTTGGGGGGAATCCTGGTTTTAGGTGATGATATTGATTGCTGATCTGCTCCTCTAATCCTCCTTCTGAGGAACTGCTGACCAGGCAGGATAAGGGTTTTGTTTTCCAATGCCAAGAAAGAGCTGCAATGCTCTCATATACAATCACTAATGGGAAAGATTCCCTGAGTCTGCAGTTACCGTACATCTTGTTAAAACATAGGTTGAGAGTCAGTGGCATCCTGTCTTTGTGTATCAGCAAATTAAATGACAAAGCAGGAGAGTAATCAGGGCGCCTCAAAAAGAAAGAAATGAAGGCTCAGATATCCATCGACCCATTATCTCTCTCAGACATATGTTGTGGTACGATTATACTGTAATCTGTATAATGAAGTGCATTGTATGTGGCTTTCTCTACAGTCTCAAATATAAAAGAAAGGACTATTAGAATATTCACAAATCATTCTAATGTGACGGCAGGAGGAGATTGGTTTTAGGGTTTTCAGGGGAATCCAGGAAAAACAAAAGAATCAAAGCAATCGTCACTTTTTAGCTGCCGGGGACTGTCTTCACAACAGAAAGCATGTGTATAAATTGTGTGGGAGTAACTGACATTCATTATTTGGAATAATTATTTGGTAAGAAAAGGCAGGCTGCCTTGTTTTATTACTCATGCAACTCAATGAATCATTCAAGAAAAGGGCACAAAATATGTCTGTTTATAGATTACTAACATTTTCATTGTGTCTTAGTAAAAGAGTCCAATTTTCAATGGAGCCGATTACATGTCAACTATTAAATTAATCGCCAACCATTTTGATAATCAATTAATCGGTTTGAGCAATTTTTAAGAAAAGAAAAACTAAATTCTCTGACTCAAGCTTCTTAAAATCAAGTATTTTCTGGTTTCTTTAATCCTCTATGGCAGTAAACTGAATATGTTTGAGGTTGTGGACAAAACAAGACTTTTGAGGATGCTATCTTGGGCTTTGGGAAACAGTGATTAACATTTCCTCATCATTTTCTGACATTTTAAACACCAAATCAGAAAATAACTTAATATTTAATTAATGATTAATAAAGTTTTTGTTTTTCTTTTCTTTTCTTTTCTTTTCTTTTCTTTTCTTTTCTTTTCTTTTCTTTTCTTTTCTTTTCTTTTCTAGTAACCAAGAGATTAATTGCTAGTGAAAATAATTCTAAAATGGCAGCACTAATTTTTAATTGTAGGAGAGAGGTTCAAGGCCTTATGCAGGAAAGCATGTGTGCCTTTGGGCCAAATAAAAAAGCAGCTCTGACAGAGTTGTTCAGTCACTACAGGGGTTGACACATCACTATTTTATTGCTATTAAAAATTTATGTTTGAGTGTTTTTTGTATTGCACATGACCTTAATGCAGGAACTAATGTAATAGATTAAAAGTAAAGTACACACCTACACACATGTTGGCACAGATGGTGTGAGTCTGTGGGCAGACAAGACTATCTGCAACATCTAATCAGAATATTCAGTCCATGGTGCTGGGTGGGTTCTGTATTCCTCTCCAGTGCTATCTAACAAGCCTGTCAGATATCATAAATAATACAACACCATGCTAGCCTGGCAGTGTCAAAAATGTTGGTCTTCTCAGAGAGAGGGGTGGGTTTATAAAGATAGACAGCACATCAGTTGACATTATCTTGAGAAAATTTGTATGTCCACACAGAAATATTTGTTTGTGTCTTTATCCTATTCGACACTGCTGCATATTGAGCGGGAGTATCTGTCTGTGTTCATTCATGCATGCACCAGGTGACTGCAGCAGTCAGACAGCAGAGTGCAGACACAGGCTGGCAATAAAACATGAAGATGGACTCTGCAAAGGAAAAGCACCCTCTGCTGGCTGTAAATAAAGCTGCACTGTGAAAGCGGCTGAGTCATTCCCTCTAATAAAATAAAGTCTATGGAATAAATTGCAAAACCCAAAAGGGACTGCAGAGGAATGTTTAGTACTTTCGGTGGGGAAACTATGCTGATTGTGAAATAATGATCATCATTTAAATGCAATCAGCATGAAATGAAAATCTTGGTGTCCTGGGTTGAAGCAGCAGCTGTGAGTGATCACTACAGCAAGAACCGAGCCGTAATACGTCAAGTGGTTATGATGGGGCAGATTGTGCAACGGTGAAAAGGCGCAGTGTGTTTAAAATATCTATATATACACATTCGGTCCTTGTGCTTTTTGCTATATTCACCATTAACAAGCCACAATTACACAGTATGCATTTAAGTTTCCACAACCACTAAGTTCACATTAGCAAATCCTGTTTCCTTTGAGCTCATGTGGTAGGCGTGCATTGCAGTGCCATACTGTAATTTTGTGAGGGGGTAATAAGACATAGAAGACAAAATTTGCTCAGGATTTCAGTTAGATAATTACAATAATTCTGCATATATGTTATCTATATATGTCCAGCACTGACAAGAGCTGTATTGCAGAATAACAGTTCAACATTCAAGGAAATACACTTATTTGCTGGTTTCCTGAACTTTAAATGAGACTGATGCCACTTTCATGGTAAATATGAAGCTTTATACCCCTTACAGTGAGAATCAAGTTTTTTACCTTGTTGACATATGTTGTTTTTATATCCTAGAAGATATATTATGAGCTAATTAAGCAGTCAGCACCATAACTGAGTATTTCCACCTTGAAATGGAAGCGTACCATCTCAAAAACACATTTAGGGTTTCATATGTAACAAACCTAAAGAGACAATCGCTTCAGCTTGCATGGTGGAGCTTTTTGTATCATTATTCTTCCTCAGAATTGGTTTCTGGTTTAAACATGTATGGCTGAATTACTTTAATACTATAACTTGTCATTGTGTAGCACAAAGTAGTTTTACAGTGTCTGAGCAGAGTCTTAAGTGAGCTGGTGTGCTTGAGCTGCAGCGGATGGGGAGGGGGTGAGTAGAAATAGTGACAGGGACGTCATACTTTACGTCACCTTTATATTCTAAAGAAAGCAACCGTGCATAATTACATCTAAGCCATTTTAAGGCAGGAAGAGATTATTTTAATAGCAAAAACTTCTAAATATGTAACTTTGATACACAGAGTTTTTAGGGGCCACTGAAACTTATCTCCAAGACTGGAGGCAAGCAACACATTTCACCTACTTGCATCACCAAAACCAACTAATTAACACATTATGACTTTTTACTGTGAATTATGAGCTGTATCATTTCAGACTGTTGCACCTAGTGGAAAAAAACAGTCCAACACTTAAAGATGTAGACAGATAGTTGGACATTTAGCTGTTTCCATTATTTTTACGTGTTTATGCTGATATATGATTGTTTTTAACATCTATTCCACCTGGAGAAGTCTACAGATATACATATACATAACAATTTAAACACAATTTAAATTAAGATTAAGATTTTGAGTGTGTTACAGTGTAATAGAATTGCAAAAATGCAGCAAGTTATCAATGTCAATGATCAAACCTTAGGAACATGAATAAATTATACCATGTATATCCAAATGTATCTGCTCCAAGTCACATAAAAGACAACCATCTGCTTGCTCCAGGTACACATTTACAGTTTGAATGTGAAAATGTTATGAAATCATCACACCTTACTCTCAGCAAGAAACAGAAAATGTATCTTCCCCAGAATGTGACCATATTCCTTTAAGTTAGAATAAGGAAATCGTGCGAACTCCTGTTGTTGAGCTCTAGGAAATCAGGATCAACAAGGTAGTTCAGTGTGTCAGATGTCAATCTAATGCTGTAATTTGACTTGAACTGTGCAGCTGAAAGGATAAGGACAGGCTACTTTTCAGGAAGCAGGTTAAGGGGACTAATGTCAGCGCAGGACAAATCTACTGCTAGGTCTAATTACAGACAAACATTCACATCAGTTTTTTTGAGTTCATGATAATAAACTTTACCATGAAATAATAAATTACCTAATGAGCAGGTTGAGGAACATGTTCATACCTTATAGGGACAGGGCAGGGTGCAGGAGCAGGGTGAAGGTCCTCAAACTGGTGGGTAGGGCGTGCAGGTGGGGATGCAGGAGCTGGAGGAGGAAGGCAGGGGGATGCAGGTGGGGTCGGTAGAGCTTCAAGGGTGTTGCTCTCCGGGGGTGTGGGAAAAAGAGTAGGGATCTCTGCAGTATCTTGGAGTTGAGGAGGCAGGGCAGGCAGGATGTGGTGGTCAAAGGTAGGAGATGGGGGAGAGGCGGGTCGGGCAGGGTGACCTCTCTCTGCCTGCTCAGCGAGGGAGGGCCTGCAGGGGAGGGGATACAAAACATCAACACACAGACCAAAACACTTAGGCCACTTGTGCCGATTTGGTCCACACTCCATTTTCTTCCACATTCCATTACAAACGACCCATATAGTGAACTTACCTCAAAGCAGAGTAAGACGGAACACTCTGCTCGATGTCGTGGCCTAAACCTAGCAGTGACTTGAAAAATAAAAGACTCACTTTTGACGCTTTGTCATTTAAATTGCATGAAAGTGTCACTCCTCTCATCAGTCCCCTTTCATGACAGTCCATGCTTGTTCTGCTTGCCCTCTGCAGAGAAGTAGTCTGTTTGAGGCAGTCTGTCTCTGTCATCATTGGCCACCTGGTGGAGTGGATTTGGCCCAGATCCAGGCCCGTCTTATCAGGAGTGGTAGGAACTCTAATCTGACAGGCAATGCGATGGACGCCCATGCAGCTGTTCCCCACTTGGGGCATGCCTCCTGTTTAGCTCTAAAAATATCCCAGTAGCCTCTTCTGCAAAATAGAGCTTGACAATGCCTCCATCAACCAAAAGCATATATACAATACTCAGGCATCAAGTCAACCATCTGCTGAGCTGCACTTTTCTAATGTCCCCTCCAGCTCATTTCAGACTGAAACACAGCTCCGTTACTCTCCAGCTCTCTCCAGTAAAGTCAGAATTTAATAACATTTAATGAGCGTCTGTGCTTTTCTTATGGGCGTAGCAAGTTAAGGTTTACATCTCAACACTGATGTGGTTCCTATCACTCCATTATTACTGGTGCAGTATGGCTGCATACAGGAGGAAACAAATTTGTGTCCTCAAATTTCATATACGATTTTCTTATTTGATTCCACTCCCCTCTTCGCAAATCCATAGTCAGAAACTTACACCCGCAGGCCAGAGCTATACATGTGTCAGCATCTGTGGCCAACTTGGCACATGCTGCCTGGAAATAGAAACAACCAAGTCACAACATAGTTTGGACAAACTGTCATAAGACTCGCTGCCGTCGCCAGAGACGGACAAAAACAAGTTCTGGGGCAGATGGAAAAATAAATCCAAATAAAATTAGTCATCAAATCTAATTGAGAAGAGACAACTGAAAGAAAATAAGATTATACTATTAGTGTATTTACTAGATTAAACTATTTCCTAATTCAGTGACTTTTATGCGGAGATAAAGTCAGCTGACTCACTCAGGTTAGCAGCTGGAGATTTCCAACTTAGTGCTGCCTCCAGATATGATGTGCAAGAAGCAGCAGAAGCTTTCTGACTATAACAGGATGAATGCAACAAATTAGATGGAGCACATGTTCTCTTTTACAGCGAGGCCTCCCACAGCTTCACATCAGTTTAGTTTTACTGTAGACATTAGCACCTGGAAGCTGTCCAACGCAGATTTTATTGTTCGTAATTCACCTGTGTGAAGTGAATTTAAAGCAAACGCAGAGAAGACACTTTATTCTCTAACCTCCACCTTCATTAATAAGTATTAAAGCTTCTTTCCCTGTACTGTATTCAAGCCTTACACACACACATTTAATATAATCTACATGAAACAGCTGCACTCAAGTGTTTAACAGAGAACTGTAAATAAAACCAGCTGAATGTACAGAGAAAAATGTTTTTTCTAAATGCTGTAATAAGGGGAGGATCATTTCTGTCCAGCAGCCAACAGCTAGCTCATACTGTCCTCACACACACATACACACACACACATATACAAACTTCACATTCAAGAACACATTGTATATATTTCAAATACATACTTCATTAATCAACCAATTCTCTTCTGCCACTACTGAGATAAAGAATGGTTTACAGGCAAGTCAGTGCGGCTGAATAAATGACTGACACGAGTTTATCCACTTCACTTGTGCCGGCAAAGGCAAGTGAACCTACAATCACCATGGCAACTAGTCTATTTACAGTACAATGTGGGCTCCTTTTCACTCCAAAAACGTGGATGAGAAAGATCCTACGCTGCACTTTTATGCCATATGTGAGCAAGACAGTGAGCGGCCCTTTATGTTTCCTGGAAGATCCAAAATCTTTCATTAGCTCACATGCTCAAAACTCACAGTCAGTAGTTAATCATTATCTTGACTACTACTGAGGAGGTTTCCTGCCAGTCAGAGAAGGGAGCACAACATGCTGTAACCTGTAAAAGTTTCCTTTAAATGGCAGGAGGTACGTTGTTGTTGATTTCGCAACTTTGTTCTAGAGAAGCCTCCTATCAGTCCCTGCGTCTTTCTATCTGTCCCTCCCCTCCACCCATCTGGTGAGGTCAGCAGAGGCAGGGCGTAATTAGCACTAGTTACCTACAGACCATCTGCTGCATCCACCTGGAGGGACTTAAACACAAACACTTACTGTAGACACACACACACACACAGAGAAAAGCAGGGCAGCTACTTTCTGTCAACTCACCCAGATTTCAGCTCCGGATAAACCCATCGCACAACTTCAGAGGTAACTACAGCAAGCGATGGAAATGACTTGAGATGGAAATGACAGCAAAGCCAATGGCTGTACGTCCCAGTGCGCCTCTCCTCTGTCTGTGACTGACTCTGTCATACACACACCACACCGCAGCACATGCTCGAGTGTTTCCCTGAACCCTGGCTTTTGTTCCACTCTGTCTGGTCTGTGCAAATGACTTCAGTGGGGCTGAGTGCCTGCCCAAATTCCTCCCACTACAGGCTTCAGTTCACAAAGCCGCACAGACTGAGCAGGACTGACAGCTAGGACAGCCTCTGGGGGCGGAGAAAAAAAACACATGCACACACTCACACACTCACACACACACATATGTCATCGGCCATGCAGTCCCATTTCTGTCTCTGCCACATGTATGCAAGTGTAACTTTATCTTTTGATGCAACCAAAGGGAAATATCACTGTCAGTCTTCCTCTTTGCTAATCTGAATAAAGCGCCGTGTCTCCAACAGCAGTGATGGGACAAGTGTTGAGACTGACAGGCAGCAAGTGCTACTCTGGTATGTGGGATGGCTCCTCGGCATGCAGCAGGAGAGAGTGACAGAAAATGAAGATAACAAGGAGACGGAAGTGAAAAGAAATCATCTGTAATGATTTAATTTATTTTAAATATACCAAAAAAGATTAATCAAACAGTAACTCCAACAAAGTGCCTTCATAAGCTCCTTAAATGCACTATGAACAGCAAAAGAATAAACTATACGGGAAGTTAGTCGAGCTGGAGCTTTTAAAATGCTTAAATAAATACAGAACGCCCCCATGGAGGTCGGCTGAACGGCACACTGCTTTACTATGTGTATTTAACTCAGTCAGAAATTTTAACAGCATAAAGGGTTCGCTGCCATCACATCAACCAGTGCGAATCTGTGAGACTTCAGCTCATTCGTCCAGTCAGACACTGTTAAACCGCTGCAGACAGAAACAACCTACCAGACGCCCTCCAAGTGTCTGAAAGCCAAACAAAGCCACCAACGGGACTCTCCGGGCGCATGGAAATCCATTTCAAATGTGTGACAGGCAGGGCAGTGTGTGAGCTGCTAAGCTGTAAAGCACATGTTCCCCTGAGATTCCCCATTTCACAAAATCGGTTAGCTGCAATAAAATGTCTCTGCGGCATCACTGTTACGATGAGGAAACGTTATCAGGTCTAAAATCATCCTGATATGTGGTCCCCTGTTGGAAAAATCATCTAATGACTAATAACAACTTTAGATTTAAGTGAATTAGTGATTACAAGGACACATTTTCTTTCATCCAGACCCTGAATGAGCTCAGAGAGAACAGTCTGTTGGTTGCAGCCATCTAGGGAAACATTATTTCGCGGTTTATTCAGACTTGTAAAATGGGCCTTTACTGGAAACTGTAGACTTCAATTCATAGTTATGAAACACACAGTAAGAAGTGATCTGTCATGTTCATTAAACAACAAAAGTAGTAAAACAATAGAGATGTCATTATCCTGCTCACGAAAACCACATTTTTAAAGAAATTCACATGTAGAGATAGTCAAAACACTCATTGTAATGGATTATGCATCAGTCTTTTGGTTATTTAAAGGCACTCACCCACTGTCTTGTAGCTCCTCAGCAGGCTCCTGGATTGTTTCTGTCACTGTGGTTTTCTCAGCTGGGACTGTAAATGGCTCCACAGGTGGGATCTCTACTGGTTTTTCCACTCGTTCCTCTGTCAGCTCACTGATCAGCTCCTTCTCTGGTTGAATGGTCTCTGTTGTCGTCTTTGTTGGTTCTGGTTCCTCATCCTTTGTTGGCTCTAGGGATTCTACTTCATTTTTCACTGGTTCTGGGATCTCTTCTGGCCTTTGTGTTGGTTCGAAGATCTCAGCTGTTTCCTCCAGAGAAATCACTGGCTTCTTTTCTTCTGGAGACTCATATGGAGGCTCCTCTTCTTTCTTGGTTGGTTCTGAGAGCTCACCTTTTATTGTTTCTTCTGGGAACTCTACTTTTGTGCTCTGTGTTAGTTTGTAAATCTCTGCTGTCTGCTGTGTTGGCTCTGGAGGATCTGTTGTCTTTTTTAAAGGTTCAGGGAGGTCTACTGGCTTCTTCAGCAGGTTTACAGATTGGATCTCTGTTGTCGTCTCTGCTGCTTGCTCCGGTGATGGGATCTCCTCCTGTCTCAGAGGAGCAGCTACCTCCTCAGTGGGAGTGAGAAACTCTAGCTGAGGAGACTCCAGAGATGGGAGGGGTCTGGAAAAAAACAATACAAGAAGAGGGGGTTGGGGGGTTTGTTGTTTAGTTTACAGCACATGCTCAGGGAATGACTGACAAATCACAAGTGTGTGTGTTTGTGTGGGGGCATGTGTCCTTGCAGGGTGGAGTGTATGCACAAGTTGTCTAGGTATGTTTGAGTTGTTATATTGTGTTGAACAGTGTGTTTTGTGTGAAAAAAGGCTCATTCTTGCCATGGAGACCAGGCACGATGTCACAGCTGATGTCACCCTTTGAATATAAAGGCCTGCATTACTTCCATTAGGCTTCAACAGGCACAGTCATCTGACCCAAGCTCGAGCTAATACAAAGTGCAGCTCTGTGTTTACCTCCTCATTCATATTCATTGTCACACTGCTCTCCGCAATATCAGTCCAAACAAGGCCTAAACATGGTGTTACTGGAATGCTAAGTTGAAAAAAAAAAGGCAGAAATCTATGGTAACAGACTGAACATCACAGATTTACAGCTCAGGGGAATATAAATGTGAATCAAATCAAAATTCTCCCCAATTTTCTTCCTTTTCATCCTTTCTTTTTGTGATGTACTAGAGCAGATGATATGTGACAGGACGCTAACATGCACGCATTAAGGGTGAGGGGGCATGGCGGCCTCTTCTGACCTTTGACATATTTTTTTTATTTTCTAATCTGCAGTTCTTACACACATGCATACACAATACACACAAGTGTTTACCTTGAGGCATCCACTGTGTTCACTTGTTCGCTCTGTGAATGGGACGCAGCTTCTTTCAGTGCTTTTATCCAGTTTGTCTCTGGTTCCTGGGCGGTTAGTTCAGGAGCAGTACTCTCTGACACTTGTTCAGCAGGAGAGGTGCAGACAGGAGCTTTTTCAAGTGACTTTTCTTCACACTGAGAAGCAGCAACAGTGGGGCTCACCATAATATCATCCTGTGACTTTGAATCTGACACCTTATGATTGGGTTTTTCCGACGATGTAAGGGCTACAAGGGGGGTAGATGCAAAATCTTCCAGGCACTTTGACAAAACAACAGATGGAGCTGCGATAACATCAGCAGTCACTTTCTCTGTTATATTCCTGTCATTTTCTGCTGCCTTAGAAAATCCAATGCTCCCCTCTGAGTGAGCAATCTCTGTGCTGCTGTTTGAGACCTCACTTTGAAAGTAGCCTGACACTTTCATTGATCCTGAACCACTGTCTTCAGCACTCCCAGTTAAATTTATGACCTGCTTTTCTATTGCTTCATTGTCTATTACTTTTATCACACTTTGTTCCATCTCCTGGCTGCTAACTTTCTCTTCATCCAAAGCAACTTTATCTTCTTTTGTGATCTCCTCTACACTGGGGCCTTTTATGGGTGTTTGTACTATTGAGCTGCTTTGTGCGGCTGAAGTTTTATTGGAGCCTTGTAGCTCAGGAGGCCTGCACACTGTATCCTGAATTTCACACTCCCCGGTTTCACTGCTGTTGCTTTTCACAGTCGTTGCAGCACTCAAATCTGTTTCCACAGTTTCCAGTTGCCCAGCAGGATCCGGCAGAGTGCTGAATAACTTCGTAGGAATTTCTTCAGTGTGGTTTGAGCTTGCAATAATGTCTGTTTGAATGTCATAGCTATCTGTGCTGACCTTTGATGAAACAGAATTCGGGACAGGTGAAATCTCATGTTGCTGTGAAGCCGGCTCAACAGATCCAGCAGTGTTCTTTGACGTCTCAGGTGTTCTATATTGGTCTTGACAGGCAGCCGATAGATTGCTTTTTTGCTGACCTTTTCCATCCTGATCACTCACAAACTCAGTGTCTGGCATTAAATCTGTATCTGACCCACCTACCCCTAAACCGGGGCTTTTATTCTCATCTATCCCCTGTCTTGTCTCGCCTACATGAGAGCAGTCTATTGCTATCCCTGTGTGAGCTGAGGCATTTCTCTCAGCAGTCCTTCCACTCTCATTTAAATTACTGGCAAGGTGAGATGGACCATGTACCCCATCAACTCCTACTACAGCTTGTAGTCCCTCGCCTTTCTCTTGAACTATCATGCCTTCATTGCCACTGCCATTATCACCTGTCAACTTATCCTCGCTGCCTGATTGACACAAATTCCCAACATAGTCGCCTCCTTCCTCTGCTGCCCCTTTTACTCCTGGACCTTGGGTTATTTCTCCCCCCTGTAGACAGCCACCTGACAATTCCTCCGTGGGATGTCTGGATCCCAGACGCTGCTGCTGTTGCTCTTGTTGCTGCGCAAAACAGTTTGGATCTGGTGTGGACTGTGATTGGCCAAGAGCTGCACACAAATCTGGTGCAGTGTCGGTGTAAGAGCTGCATTCCAGTGTTGCTGTCGGAGTTTGGCACAAACTCTGGTCATAAACAGTCTGAGGTTCACTACTAGACTCTACCTCAGCATGTAGCATGTCCTCAGATGACCCTAAAGATCTGCTGGGAGATAAGGAACAACTTTCTGGCTCGCTTTTAGATGCAAAACCGCTCCTCCTTTCTCCTTCCTTCTTTATATCCCCTAATGGTGACTCAGTCTTTTGTACTTTATGCTTATGTGGTGGCTGCAGGGCTCCAATTTCCTCTACAGCCTCTTTATCTGGTCCATTACTCTGTGGTGGTGTTGTGCCTGTCTTTCCTGTCTGCAGCTCACTGGTGTCCACTGCTTCCTTTTGATTGTCCCATGTTGCTTCTTCAACATGTTTCTTTTTCTCTTCAAACAATGTGGCGGTCTGATCTCCCATTTTTTGTTTTTCTTTCATATCATCTTGTTTAATTTCATCATAAGTCTCATTGGTAGGCAGATCAGGGCTGAGTGAGCAGCTGACATTTATGAGGTCATCCCTAATGGATGCTTTACAAATAACAGGTTCAATTGATTCTGGCTCTGTGTGAGAGGGAGAAATTATATTATCAGATCCACCCTTTGCCGGTGCACCAACTGCACTAGGAGGTTCGGCTGGAGAAGGCAGATTTTCCTCTTGTGAAAACTGAAAATTTACATCATTGGGAACAACATTTTCAAGTTCAGCAACAGACTCTGTAACATTGTCTCTGTCCACTAGTGCTGAACTAATTTCATCTGCTTTAACACTGACATCACTGCACTCCGGATCCTGTGTTGAAGACGTCAGGGTCATTTCCCTGCTCTTATTCACATCCACCTCTCTGGAGACGTCGATGCTGTCACCATCACCATCTGTCTGCTCAGGAAGAAATATATCACAGTCAGTAATGAACTCCAAGTGACTCAACATTGGGCCAGGAGGTTGCAGCACAAAAGTAGGATTACTGGCACAATGTCCAACAACAGGACTCGACTGGTAAGAGGCTGTCGCTCCTGAAGTCACTGATTCATCCTTTGTCACATCAGCAGAGTCAGATGTGAAATTAGGCTGATCACTAGACTTTATGACATCTGTGTTAGCAAGTCCACTGGTAGGTGTTTCAACTAATTGGGTGGGAGTCTGATAACTGGGATCACTTGGCTTCGTCTGACGAGAGGCTGCACAGGGCAAGGTCACATTGTCAGATTTGGAACTACGGTCAAGTTCAGCATGAAGCTGCTCGACAGGGGACTCAGTGGAGACATCACCTAAAGGCTTGCAGGTAACATTGTCTGCTGGAAGCACAAAACTTGAAGAGACAGGATGCTGGCTCACTTCTTTTTCTTCAGAGACGGTAACATCACTCGTTAAAGGTGTCTCCTGAGGCTGGTCAGCCTTAATAGAGGCTTTAGATTCAGCATGTAACTTATCAATCTCCTCTTCCTTTGACAAATATACTGCACCTTTCTGTTCTTCCACCTCTTGCTTTATCACCTTTGCTGTCACCTGCTCCACTGTTAGATGATCAGATTCAGAAACAGCTTTTCCTGCTTCATCATCATTCTGATTCTTCTCAGTAGGACATGGAAGCTGATTTAAGGAAGCCTCGGCCACCGACTGTAAATCTCCAGTGTCCGTCTCCAAGTTGTCATTACCCGAGTGATCTACGGTGTTCTCCTTGGTATCTTTAGTCCCCACATCTCCTTCATCGAACTGGACATGTTTCTGTGGCTTTGGAAAGTCAGCTGACCTCTGTATTGCTGCTTCATCCTTAGTAGTAGCTGGTATTGTGGGGATTTCTGGCTTCTTCGAGCAGAGAAAGTCTGGGAAGGTGTAACTGACCTCAACAACAGGATGGTGCAAACTCTCATGAACAGTCAGCGGAGGCAAAGAGGCGCAGTCCAAAGCCGGTACCGACATGCTGATGAGCTCCACTTTGTCCGCAAAGTGAACTCTGTTGTTACCTCCACTGCTGCCACATAAATACACACCCACTTCAGACATAGCAGGGCTACCACTGTTGCTCTGGGTACAGGCTTTGACTTGGAAGTCAGCTGCACTTTCGGCAGTCCTCGCTTCTGTTGTGCTACTAGGCTGGACCTGTTGATTGCTGCTTGCTTGTCGCCTGTCTGGGATTTGCTGCAAAGTAGTCAAAAGCTGAGGTGAGACTAAAGACAGGAAGACTTGGCCGGAGTTTGTCTCTGTGATGGATGACTCCTCACAAGTGTGTCCCGAAGGCAGTGCTTCTTCCGAAATCAAATTCTCTTTAAGATCAGCCCTTATCCCTCCATTAGTATTGCTGGAGCTCTGTTCAGTGTGAGAGGGGAGAGGTGAAATTGCTGCGCCACGCTGCTCCTGGCAGGGGTGAAAGAGACGCTCCTGTTCAGTGCAGATGCTCTCAGTGATGGTAGCAATCGGCTCACTCCAGCTCTGTGACTTCAGCTGTGACTCGGCAACATCGGTGGGCGGACACGTTTCAGTCTCAGCTGATGACACCCCACTAGCAGAGCCTTCTGGCTGGCTGAATGAACTGTGCTCTCTAGCCAGTCCTCCTTTCTCTCCCACCTCCTCTCCTCCTCCTCCTCCTCTCTCTCCTGCTCTCTCCGATCCCGCAGCACTGTGATCCCGACAATCAGAACCAGTGAGCAGCCCAAGGGGAGAGGTATTGATGAAGGCGTCTAACTGGGGTAGCTCCTTTTCTGTGTCTCCCTCTTCAGCTGGCGAGATCTCTGTGTCTGAACTACGAACGGTTGTCTCCCTCGGTCCCTTAATTTCAGTCTCGGCCGAGTTGTGTGGCATTTTGCTGCTGCAGCTTTCCTCAGATGCAGCCTGTCCCTCTTTGGCTGAGAACGCAAGTGAGCATTTTCCCCGTGAACAGATTAGTGAGAGCTGAGGAGGGCTGTCCAGGAGTTTGTCTCTCTCTCCGTCTGCAGAGCCGAGGCACTCTTCTGTTCCTCTCGGTGTTGCTTCTCCTTCTCCTTCCTCACTCTCTGCAACTGCTACCGTAGCTACTCTCCCCAGTAAATCACTCCTCACGCTTTCTCCCTCTCCCTTGCTTTCTATCACTTCTGGCAATGTGGGTGTTGTCAGTGGCAACGCAGTTACCACCACTTCAAGGGCACTCTCCACGCAACTCTCTCCCACACACATTTGGCTGTTGGAGAGTGGGCTTTGATTCTCCTGTGTGAGTATTTTTGCCTCTGTAACTGTAGCCTCCTGTGTTTGTACATCTGATCTCTTATCACTAGAGGCAGCTGGGTTGATAGCTGCAGTTTGGACATGTGTCACGGGTGTATTTTGGTTACTGGCTTCACCTCCGGTTACTTGTTGCTCCCTCTGTGGGTTGTCATTGGAGCTGTGATTCATGCTACTTGGGATATCCATATGGTTGTGGTTATCTAACTGATAGGGCCTCGGCAAAAGAGCCTCAGTGGAAGCAGGTGAACAGGCTGATGCAGTAAGATGATCCTCCCGGCTATTAAGGGTTGATAGTGGAGAGCTGGATATGAGTTTTCCCTCGGGACTCAGCTGCTGCTTGTAATCAAACCTATTATCAGGCTGTTCCCTACAAATCGCATTCTGAGCGTCTGCCTCTGACACTGATACTACATTTTCAGGGGAATCTGTGCGATTGACTGCATCCTGTGCTTCATTTTCAGATTGTACTACTGTCAGTGCTTTCTGTTCAGACTCGGTGCTCTTCTCCATCTTTTTCTTTTTCCTGTTTTTCCTTTTCTTTGCTTCTTTGTTCTGCCCAGCCTGTTTGTCACTTGCTGATCTCGCCTGTTTTTCTGTTTTTGACTCCTCAATGCACTTGTCTGTTCCCGTCTGTGCTTCTGAATGCAACTCTAATAATGTAGCTTTATCCCTTAAATGAGCGCTAGACTCTGACGCTTCTTTAGCTGAATTATCTGCCTTTGTTTCAACAATAGAAACGTTAATACTGGACTCATCACTATAATTTTCTTTCATTATCTTTGCAGTCTCTGTCATTACCTTTGTGCCTTTTTTTCTTTCACAGTCTACATTGCTATTTTCCTCAGTAACTGCATTAGAATCAACATGTTCCTCTCTTAAATCGTCCCTCTGCTCACTGAACACAGCATGTTTTGGAGGTTCTTCAAATGAATCTGCTGCCTTTTCTAATTGTATATGCGGGGGAGTTTCCTTCTGTTCATCTATTTCTGTTTCTTTTTTTGGCCTAATCTCTAAACATTTATCCAGGCTCTGAGTTGCTGTAATTTCACTCTCCGTCTCTGCTGCCCCAGTATTACTCTCAGTGCCCAGTATGTAATCCCTAAAACTAAACACAACTGTATCCTTCAGACTGTTTGCTGCCTCACTGTTTCCATCTGTATTCTTGTTTCCATGGCCCCCGTTGCTATGTCCTGGCTGGACTACGATTGGAGGCGGTGACGATGACTCACTGGATTCATTAACCATCACTTCCCCAGTTGTCTTCCCGGCATCATTAACCGTCTCAGGCGTTGTGCCGGGGGGCTCTGAGGGAGTGAATATGCCCAGTGACGCCATTTGCTCTTCACATTCCTGGAAGGCCTCTTGGAGTTCTCGGTCTAAGAACACGGATGTGGAAGGGGTCAGGGGTCTGCTGCCAGGGTAAGGTGTGGCAG
>OMNN01043210.1:0-12697 GCA_900302755.1 Chromis chromis
CACTTTCTGTTTTTTTTTCATTTGTGTTACATTTTTGCTCACTGTGGCCTCATTTTTCACTGCAATGTAAAGTCCTGCACCTCTATGGAAACAGGACAACCATGGCTAGAAGTAGAGAAAATGCAGAAATGTCTTTCATGCAGTAGAACACCGTAAAATGCCAGAAATCATTAAAATTGATAAGATGGAAGTTGGATTTTTTTTTAAAATATATTTTACAAAATTCAAAAAAACCTGGAATCCACATATACAATGCTTTTAACAATCATTTTAAATTGATTTCACTTATCTACTCTGTGAACACACAGCCTGCAGTTCAGTCAAAAAGGTTTTGTCATGTAACTGTTGGTCAAGCGGCTCAGTCACTCACTTCTCAGTTGTGCTGAGGAGAGCACAATGTCTACCATTTTACATGATCTGATGCAATCAGGATTTTTCCAATGGAAATTGTGTCACACATGACTAGTTCAAGGACCGTCGGAAAGATGAAAATCTGACAATAGTTTGTGTTTTTACAGTTTCTAACTCTGATAAATGGTGTCATTTTTAAACCCTAACATGCCTTTCAAACCCAGATGTTGGGGTTCACAGCTTTAATCACCAGTAAAAATCAACAACAAAGTGTGATTTTCTGTTTCGCTGAATAGATGTTTTCTATCAAACGTCTCAATCACATAAATCCTATCAGAGCGATCAAATGACTTCATACTTTAAGGAGCTGTATTTTAATGTGCTGTACGTTCATTTTAGTAGCCAACAGTTTTTACTGTATGCTTGACCTTTGACCCCCGCAGACCTTCCCTCTGGGCTGGAACTGAAATGTCAGCTCTACTTTGCTTTGTGTTTCTGGACATTCAGAACAAACAGAAACACTGACTGCAGAACGAATGGAAGCAAACTAAGACTTTTATAAATAACATCTGAACACTCATCAGGCTCCACCTCCTTTGAAGTCTAATCAGAGTGAGATTGTACAGAGACCAAACAGACAGTGCGTTTGGTCAGATTCCCCAGTTTACCAGCAGGAATAAAGAGTAGAATCCAGTGTTAAAGTGAGTTTGCTGGGAGCCCCCAGGTGGAAACGTAGCTGCTGGGCTCCTGTTAACCTGCTCCTCCCCCTCTGTGTGCAGCGTTTCTCTGAAAAACTTGCACTGTGGTGATGTAATTAAATGCATTAATCTAAGAAGCTAAATGTGAGCGCAGACTAGAATGATTACATTAGATTTTGACAGTGCTGCATTTTCCCAAAACAAATCAAGCTCAGAAGGTTCCAGTTTGCCTCCATTTAAACATGAATAAACGGTGGACTTAATCTCGGATTCCTAGAACATTGTTTTTTTCCATGTCTGTCTAATGACTTCCCTACTCTTCAACATAAAGTGACATAACTCTTGAATGCAAAACTTCATCTGAACCAACGAGCACACTGGCCCACTGAGCATGTCTGAAACATGTGATGGAACTTTACCATCTGGTTGCTCCACAGCAAGCATGTAATTATTGAAGTGACTGTATTTCCACTGCTTGTTGCCCATGTTTGTCCCCAGTCTGCAGCTAAATGGAGTCACATTATTCATCTGCTTTACAATGAGCCTTACTGGTTGTCACAGTCGGTAGATGTGATCGTTGTGATGAAACTGTACATTTTCCCAGTGATCAAATGAAACCCCATTAGGGATGCATCTGCACAAAGAGCCACCCTGCAGCATTTCTCCTCTGGGTGGCGCTACAGCCGACATGAACACCTACATTCCAAACATGATTCTTGGTGTGTGTTTGCAAAAGAAGAGGGCAGGTGGAGCGTCTTTCTTGATGCCTCAGTTCTGAGTGAATGCACCGGGTTAGATTGCAGTCATATGTGACTAAATATGAATGATGGATTTGTGGTTGTAGAAAATAACTTCCACACACTTTTTTCTGCTTTTAGTCTGAGCCCCGACACTCGCAAAAGGCAGCAGAGTGTTTGTGTGAACACTTCTCTATGTATACACAAGGACAAATCATTTCTAAACATTCACATATTTGGATTTCTAATGAGAGTTTTTCACTGGTTTACAAAGGCTTACGCACGACCGCAGGCTTTCAACTAGTCTCGTATACGACTGAAGGTCAGGGGAAGCTCTAGCTTTAGTTTGATGTGAAAATCCTCCTCACTGCTTACTTTACAATAAGATTTCCTGTAAAGTCAGTAAACACACAGTGGTCAAACAAAGACAAATAGCTGCTTTCAACGTGCGGATTCCTGGTTTGTGTATTTGTTTCTAAAAGTTTCCATGTTGTAAAAAAGTGTCCGATATGGAGCCTGCAGACAGTCGATCCGTCTGAGCTGGATTGGTTCAGGGTGAGCACATGTTTTCCGCTGTTTGTCAGACTCACACGTTGGTTTTTATTAAATCCATCAGGAGCTTCCCACTCTGCTCACTTAAGTCTTTACTCGGGTGTTTGCTTTTTTCTGGCCTCGGGACATTTCTGGAGCCTTTTTTTGCTTTGAGGAAACCTTAATGAAGTTAACATTTTTGGGGTTTTCATGTTTTTTGGCTTCGGGGAGGCAGCAGGGAGACGCTACAGCCACACAGAACCACTTCATTTCCTCATAATTTCATTTACTGAAACAGTCCAGTCACAACTCAAATATGTTTTATTTGACCCCCCAAACAGCAGAAGGTCTGAACAAGAGGGTCTGGTGACAAAAAAAAGAACTGCAGGGAAACACACAGGGCTTAAGGACGCTGATAAACACGAGCAGCAGCAGGAACGCTCAACACAACAGGGACAGAGGAATCATTCAGGCCATTATTCAGGAGGAACACATTGAACCAGTCACTTCCATGCATGTGGATGGATGGTGCAGCTCTGATATATCTGCACAAAATGAACATTTAAAGAATTATTTGCAGATTTGTTTCTACAAAAACAACCAGGTGACTTTGAGGGATAGGTTTACAATCCTGCAGGGCTACAACTAACAGCTATTGTCATCATTGATTCATTTTGTTTTTGGATTGATTGATTGATTGATCATAACCTCCACCAAGTGAAGTGTATTCGTCATTAATTGGACCCGAATATCCATCACCGCGGCTCAATTTTTAGCTTTTAGCGCCTTGCACCCCCAGATTGTAATGATATTGCTGCCACAGATTGTTATCGTTAGGAGTATGAATTCTGAAAATGGCCGTGACTGTTTTACTTTATTTTATTTTGGGGTTCTGGTTGTTCTGGTTTTGCTTCCCAGTAAGTACCAGTACAACGAAATGCAGTTTAGCATGTGAACAGTTTACAATATTTTATACATATAAAAGGTCTGATAGAGATTCAGGTGAATCATTTGACAACAGAAATGGATCAAATCTGCAGCGATTCTTAATTAAGTTCAAAGGTTGACGGTTAAGGCTCTTGAAAACGTTCTACTGGAAGTGAAGGTCAGATGAGAAGAACACTGCAGCACATATGTCATCTTAATCCGACAAGTCTGCATGAAGAACTCCGTCTTCTAGCGCCACCATCCAGTTCAGTTTTCCCAGAGATGGGCAAATATGGCCCTCCGACTGAAGTGTTTAGCTGTGGTTCACATTATTTGCTATTTAAATGATTCCTTTAATTGCCAGTCTGCCTCGTTCTGCAGCACATGTGCACAGAAGCTGATACGATGTGGATGAGCACATCTCCCTCGACTCCTCAAAGAAGATTTCTTCCAAAAATACACTGTCAAAATTTCAGCTCACTCAAATATGCATTTTTACATAGTGACAGCTCAGGAAGGAAATATTCCAGGTCATTTTAACTCATATTTTCAAACATCCTTCAAATATTTGAAACCAGAAGTTCATCAGATCAATGCTCCAACCAGATTAACTACTGACTGACTGTTTTAAAGTGCCTGCCTTTTTAAAAATCTTATAGCGTTCACTTAAGAAGGGCTTTTATTCTGGTTTTATAACTATTTTTTAACAGGGTGACTCTCTTTGTCTCCTCCCTGCACATTCATTTCTCTGCTCTTGTCATTTACATGTTTGTTTGATTTTATCTGTGCTACAAAAAATACATTAAAATAATAGAACCTACTTTTAAAATACCCTGTGAATTCAATTATAGCTTTCATTCCTCAGATTTAGACAATTGTGTGTCCTAAATAAGCAGGTGGCAGTCTATTGGGTTGATCACGAGAGCAGCAATGGTTTCAGGCAGCCATAAGTGACGCCACGACAGCAGTAGCAGGCAAACCAAACGAGCCAGATCTGGTCTTCCATTGAAATAATGAATGGTCCTGAGGTGCTCTCTTTTATAGTTTGCATCATAACTTTTACATGAAGTCTCATAAATCTACTGCAGGTCCCAATATACATATACAGCTCTGGCTTAAATCCCAATGAATATGGACGTATAACATCTAATGTTTAATCAGTCATTTGGATTTTCAACGCAAACAGTCTAATAGAAATATTATAATAGTATAATCTATTAGGCCTCAAATAAACTGACAATGAATCAAACTGAAAATGAACTAAAATACTTTAACAGATTAAATAAAGAGTACACACTGTGCTCCAGTGTCTGGAAAATACTGGAACCTTGGTTGATAGTAACAGCTAGGCTCGACCTACAGGATATCTCTGTTATATGTACGGACTGCTTCGTGTTATAATGACTGGTGCTTCTGTTATTTTGTCCGCCACATATACATGTTGACACCCCAGCACACTGCAGTCCCTACACAATGCAGTTTTCCAAAATAAAAGCTGCAAGTCATGAAAAACGTTTGTCTGGGCAACAGAGAGCAGAGTGAAATTGATATTCAGCCAGTTTTGATAATCAACTAACAGTTTCAGTAAATATGCGGCTTTACTTTGCCACATGACAGTAAAGTAAAGTAGGGTTTGGACAGCTGATCTGTCTGAGGGACATATCGATATAAATGATGATCTTTTTTCACTATTTTCTGTCATTCAGGTAAAACTCATAATAATCAACAAACAACTATGAATTGACAGATTACCTGGCAAAGAAAATAATTAAAGCCCCACTTCTTCCTGTTCTATTTGTTATGTTTTGCTACTATTGCGGTGAAGTTAAATGAAAACCTGTTATCAGAATGAGTGAGATCAAACTGAAAACTACAGTGATGGACCCTCTGCAGGATCATTATGGTCAAAGAGCTGAGTGACAGCATCTGTGAAGACGCAGCACAGACGCAGGGAGCTGCTTTAGGAACATTACAGGACAATTACAGAAAGTGAAAGTGAAAGAGAGCGCAGAGGAAGGACTCAGGGAAAAAATGACTTCTTATTGTGTCCATTAAAAAACTCAGTCAATTGAATTCTGTAGAGCCTTTGGCCTTAATAGAAATCACAGAATAAGAGAAAGAGACACCAGGAGAGACGGAGAGAGAGCATACGACACAAAAATGTACGACAGCTGGGGACATTAGGATTTTGTAATCTGCATCTGTACCAAATAGCTTCAACCAGCTGTGATAAAGTCAAACAGCAAGGTGTGGAAATAGATCCTGACCTTTAAATGAAATTTGAAATGAGGCACTTCTGTACAAACATTCCTTTTTCCAAACTTTCATAAAACAATGAGCGCAGATACAGAATCCTTCCAGTCGTGCCGACTAAATGCAGTGTGAGCTCAACACAGGAGCTTTAGTACAAATACAAATGAGTTTCATGACATTGTTAAAGAATTTCACAGAAAATAATTCTTTGGAAAGTTCAACAAAACTCATTTTTGACAGCGCTGTAGTGGATGAACAGAAATCATTATATGTGACTGTACTGTTTGTCCTCCACTCACACACAACGTAGCAAAGCACTGAAATAAACAGCGATATGAAATAATGCTGCTACATTAGCACGTTTGCAATACTTTGGTGGAGAAACGTCCTGAGAACAGAAAACCAGACGCTCGCCAGCCGATCAGAGCGAGAGGAAAGAACAAACTGTACCAAAAAGTAGCTGGTAGTAAAAAATACGACCAGGTCACATCAGGTCAGAGAAGCTCCAGCAGACGGGATCAGAGCTCCATCACGTCTCACATGCAAATGGAATGACAGAAAACTAAATGTGGAACCTAAAAACACTAAATAACAGATATATGTTTGGACGATATATTAATATAATGACAGACGACATTATTTAAACTGTGGAAGCTTCTGTGTCTGCTGAGGTTTTGTATTTACAGCTGCAAAGATTAGTAGATGGAAAGTAAATTAGTCACCAAGTATGTTCATATTGGATCCATTTTAATTTTGAAAATTCAACGTTTCTGTGTCTCAAAACTGAAGAATTTGCTGATTTGCCTCGTTCTACATCAAAATATACGTAGATGGTAAATAAAGGTTTGTGCTCTGGGACATCATGGTGGAGATCTTTTATTCTGTATTAACTGTGAAAATAAATCAGTATTACTGCTTGTTTCATAATGGATGATTATTTTCTCTTAATCCTTTCATTTGTTTGTGAAATGTAAAATAAATAGTGAGAGGGGCCTCCTATTGTTTCTCATAACCCAAGACGATAAATTCTGATGTTTTTATTTGACCAAAAACCAAATCTATTCATTTTACAATCCAAAGTGACTAAGAAGAGCAGAAAAGCAGAACATCTGAGCAGAAACAAGATTCATTATCCAAATAGCTGCCTTTCTGTCGATCCGCCGATTTGTGATTACACAGAAACAGATACTCCTGTCAGATTTATGAATAAATAATTCCGTTTTCTGTTGAATTTCTGTAAAAGTAAAAATGTATCATAATACATTGGTGACAGACAGGTGTACAACGACACAATATTGGATCCATGTTGCTCATTTCTTTCTAACAGCAGAGCAGAGGCTGTAAAATCCCTCCTTTCATTCCTCGTCCCTGTTGAGACCCAGAGACGCTGTTTTGTAGAAAACGCAGTAACTCTGGAAAAGCTCCAACTCCTGAAGCTCCACATTAACTTCAGCTGAACTTTGTGGATATTTGTGGATTTTGTTCAGTCACTTCCATTCAAATGTTTTTAGACATGATTTCTTTGTCTCCTGCTTGGAGACGAGGAAACACAACAGCGAGCAGCAACTCTGCACACAGTAACGCAGCGACACTCTCTCCGTCATTTTTCAACCACAAATAGTGAAATCATTGACCAAAATTCTCGGGTTCCAGCCTTTTAGATGGGAGGATGTCCTGCTTTCCTTAGATTTCATTGTAAACTTGATCGTTTGTGATTTTGGAGTTCTGCTTAAACAAAACGAGATGTTTGAAGGCGTTTTCAGGTGTCACACTTTTAAATATTTTCAAAAAATTAAAACATTTAAACGTCCATCAATAAATAAATGTTCATAAATGTCCAAATCAGCCACAATTATCACTGTAACTTTTAAAGCTCTCAAATGCCGTATGCTGACAGTAAGACTGTGAGCTGTGCTCTCTCAAGTATAAAATGAATTAAATAAAAATGCTCTATTAAGACAAGTATTGTTTTTAATAATACATTTAAATGAACCATTAAATCCAGCAATGCAGTTTCAGCTTTAAAAAGTGGACTAAATACCACTAACAGTGGTATTTAGTCTAACAGTGGGGACACAGCCATCTAGTTAAAAGGCTTTTTAGAATAGTCACTGGACAAAGGCTTGGTATTTACCACAGACTGTTTATGGAAATGGAGAAAAGATGGATGCAGACTGTGAGTCTGGAAAGGAAAGCCAACGCAGAAGATCCTTAATCCTGCAGTCTTTCTAACAGCCAGCAGGGGGCTTCTGCTTCAAACAGATGTCCGATTGTATAGAAATCAAGATTCGAAAGCCAAGATTGGGACGACCAAATTCCAAGCTTGAACGTTGTCCACAAACCGAAGATGTCACAATCACCACATCCACCACAGCTCCACATCATGTCTGACAAAACTGGATCTGGGCTGCTAGCATGCTTTAGCTGATAGACAACAACTGGTTCACTGCTAAAACATCTCAGCTGGAGCTTGTGCTCTAGAATTTTGGTTCCAGTATCGTAACCATGTTGACATACAATAGATAGAAATACTTTGATTCCGGCTCGTCAGACCTCCCATCTTGTTCTCCTTTGTCATCTTTTACTGTCAATTTAAAGGTGGAATTTGCAACTCTGGAGAAAGATTGTTGAGCTTTGGCTAGTTAGCATGTTAGATAGTTCCTATGTGCCACAGCGTGTACTGTGCACAAAATCAAACCACACCACTCAAACAGAGTGGTTTGGGTCAGACTGAGACACTTCATAACCATTTACAGAGACAGTGCTGGGTACGAACACTGGTGTTTTACACAAGTGTTGTAGTCAAGACCAGTGCGAGTACCACTTTAAATGACTATGATACATACGATAAAATCAAACTATCGCATTGCACCACTGAAATTAGTCCCCTGAATGCATTGGTAGATAATATGTATATTTAATATTTGCTAAATATCTCTGGGTCAGGGACGAAGAGATTTCTGAAGAGTTCTGGCACAGAAGCAGATTGCTAGCATTTGCTAGCTAGCTTTGCTTGCATCACTTCCATTTTCTTTATGTTTCTTTTCTAAGGCAAGTGTTACACTTTCTGCACCTGTGCAAGCCTGCATGTGATGTCATTTAGTCATTTTTTCAATTATGCCAGAGTCCATGTGGACCACTCTGTGAACAGTCTGTATGGAAACCTGTCTATAGGGCAGTAGTGTGTATACAGAGTATACGCTGATCTGACGTACTGAGCATGTATGGAACAGACTCTACCAAGCGACTCCAACAGACTGGACAAGTAGTAAAAAAGCAACAACTACATTGCCGTAGTTGTCTGCATGTGTCTGTGTTTGCAGCCGTAAGGGAGAATAATAAAGGCTGAAATGATGACAAAAGTTTAAGGGGTCCCAGCCGTCTGAATAAGTAGCACCGAATTTACTCACTAGTGTGTACGAGGGGGCAGGGAGGGGTGACGGCCTGTAACTGTAACAAAAAATTATATTGTATTTAGAATGAGTCAAGTTATTGGTTGCTTTTATATGAGCCAGTTTTACATCCAGTCACAGTAATGAAAAACAGGCACAGGCAATTTAATGGTATCCTTTACGCCTAAAACCAAGGAAAGGCCAAGCAAACTGAAGCCAAGACGTGACCTTCAAAACGCAGTCTTGAGACCAAGACTGACCTCATGTACTACAGTAGCTGACTGCTGCTAATCACTGACACCACCTTTAATATTTGTGATTTTTTTAAAACAAAAACAAGAAAATAAAGACTTTGGAAGACGTTGAGGTCAGCTCAGCAAAGCCGTGTTTCAGCACACAGCATTCAGATTTTGTAGTAAAATTCCATGTTCGATACATTTCACATGTTTGTCACATCTGTATATGTGATAATTCCACAGATTTGCACGTCACAACATCCATTCAGAACCACATGTGAACGCGCTCTGTTCTGGAATTTTCGCTCATCGTTGTATTCATCCTGAGCAGGCGGAGCTGCCATTTTGTCATCGACCAACCATGTCTCCCAGAAGTAATGATTCTACACACCTGATCCGTTTTCCCCGTCACATTTAGGTGCAACGCAATGTATGAGTGCATTATGTTCTGGGAAAAACTGTGGTTTGGGGGCAATGTGAACAAACATGAATCCAAAATCACTGCGGGCTTCTTCTGTGGTAAGAAGTCATTGTTTAACCTTAACATGGAGCTGCCTGAGCGGAGCGTTGACAGGACAGGTGGATACTGGACTGCATGATCAGATATTTTGGCTGAATGAATACTGACGATTTCAGGATCAATATATTTGCAAATTTACATCATATTCTAATTACAGTCATAAAAAAGCATAATCCAGTTTCCTTCCAAATGTATTTACTCTAGCAGACTGCTTTTACAGAAACATACTTTTTGGGAGTTTCCTAAACTTGCAGATGTGATATATTCTTGTAGACGCACATGTGAATTATGACATTTCATATGAGAAATATTATGTGAAATATGTCATTTCTGAGGTGAATCAATTTTGAAAAGCTTCAAATGCAGCTCAAAGGTGGAATACTGCTCATGAAGCATTACAGGAAGACTACACGGGCACTAAAGATCCGGCGGCTGGAAACTGAGGATATTGTTCACATCTGGAGGACCACACACATTTAAACACATTATGAAGCCGGAATATAAAAGCTTTTCCTGCCGCAGAGTCTCGCCTGATACTGAATTCTCCAGAAGTGACTCATTTGTTTTCAGTAACACACATTTATTTGTTCTGCATCTCTTAAACTCACTCAGATTTCGAAACTGTCTTATAAAAAAAAATCGAAACATGTTCCAGCCTCTGTAAGACCTCTGAATTAAAACCATATAACCCCCCAAGATTACAAAAAAGTCCAAACAGCACAGGCTCCTATTGGACAGAGCTACCAGTCGGCCAATCAGAGTACAGAACAGAGAGCTGTTAGGTCTCTACTGCCAGGCTCAGAATACAGTGAGGTCTAATGGAAATGTTACTGAAAAACAACAGGAGAAAAGCCAACGCAGTGAAATGCTGCCAGTAGAGGTCACAGGTCAGCGTCAGTTTGGGCTCAGTTTTACCACTCTGTGCATTGTGACCACATTTTAACATCTCAGCTTCATCGTGTGTTTTTGTGGCAGCTGCAGTCACCTTTAACTACAGGATTATTTGACCTTTTGTGACCCAGTTTCAGTTCTGAAGGGCTGAATTACGGCTTATATAGCTAAAAGTTAATTTGACCTGTTCTCTTGTCATTACGAACTCAGTCTGATCTTGTGTTGCCACTAAAGACTACTTCCATTATCAGTTGAAGCTAAAAGTCAATTGTCAGGAATTACAGCTAATTATATTCTATATTTTTTCAACAGACCAAAGTGATGTCTTCAAATGTCTTGATTTTTTCATCCAGCAGTCAGAAATCCAAGACACTGGGTTTACCATCATGTGACAAAGAAAAGTTTCAAACTGTCACATCTGAGAAGCTGAAAACAGCAAATCTTTGAGTTTCCCGCTTCATGTTAAAATGTTACTGGGCTGCTTTGATCATTGATTCATTTTGTTCAGTCATATTTCAAGTCAAATTAGTGAACGTTGGCCACATTTGTCATATTCCAGCTGCTTCTCTTTGTCTTACTTTATAGTAGACGTAAAATGTAGAGATTTGGGCCTTCTGGTTGAACAAACCAAGACTGAAGACGTTCAGCAAAGCTCTGATGGGCATTATTTCACATACATATGATTTATCAATTAGTCAAAAAATAACTGGGAGATTATTCGACAATTATTAATAGCAGTCCAATTATCAATTTAACCTCTGGCTTATTCTACCAATCAACTGATTATTTATTTAGTCTATAAAGGCGTCCGTGATGTCCAAGTGACATCTATATCTCTCTTTTATTCATCCATTAATCATTTTAGTCATTTTATTAATCAACAACATTTTTAAAAATCCCCATGTTCTCAGAGGGGAGCATTTATTTGTCATATTTCATTCTAAACTGAATATTTTTTGAAAACAACACATTTGAAAACGTCACCTTCAACTTAGCGAGACTGTGCTGGCCTCTTCTTTCTGTTCCATACATACTAATTAATTTTTAAAAAGAAGAGGGAGATAAAATGTAATCATCAATCGTGTCCCTGCAACTTGTTCACCTAACAAATGATATGATTATTCATGTTGTCTACAAAATGTCAGTAAATACTAAAAAGACATCCAAGGTGACATCTTCACACGTCTTGTTTTGTTCAACCAACAGGAGAACAGCTTTGGCTTCATGGATCTAATGAACAGTTTCTAAAAACTAAAAATCCACATTTGATATTTTGCGTTGTGAACTATTATTCTCTTTCGGCAGCTCAGCCTTCTGTCTTCTGACGGGTTGAACTAAAACTGATGAGACACGTTTACATTTAGCCTGATTACACTTAATATTTAATAAATACTAATTTTGAATAAAATTTCTGGTCTGTGTTGGATGAACATGGAGCATCATGTATACAGTATACAGCTGATTTAGTAGAAGTATAACAGCTCCACACACATCATGACTCATTCACATCTCTTATTCCACTGCTGCTTCCTCGGGGTTTTTATGGTTTTTCTGTCACTGGAAACTCAACATATACTGCCGTAAAGTCTGAATATAGAAGATACTTATTATGAAGCTCTATATTAAAGTCTTTCTTTGAGGTGCGTTTGGAATGCTGTCTCTTCTCTCCTTGTTTGTGACACAAATGTGTAGAAATTTGAGTCAGAAAAACAACAAAGTGTCTTTCTTTGCTTCACTCTGGAACATCCCAAAAGTCTGCACATTAGGCCCGAGTGGAGTTAAAGGAGACTATGTGGCCGAACTTGACCTCCAGCAGATCCGAGTACAGCACTACATGTTCCTGCTGTCTGCTCCTATTCATTATTAAAAGCTGGAACATTTTCTCTCAGTTAGGATTTACTTGCTCAGACTGGTTTGTCCCCTGAACGCACAAACAAAACTAGGATGGTTTGGATTAAAGGACCACTAGAACCTGTTTCCACGGTTGTTTTCTCTCTACTAAGTTGTTTCCGACCGACTCCGGTCTCCCTTGTTTCCACCCGGGACTCACCTGGGGTTGGAGCTGTTCCAGTAGACTGCGTACCGGTCGGAGATGATGCGGTCGTCGGTGACAGCGGAGCAGAGTCGGAGCAGCAGGCCGAGCAGCAGGAGCAGCAGCGGC
>OMNN01043222.1:6027-17475 GCA_900302755.1 Chromis chromis
CTCTTTAGTTTTAGTAATTAACCTTAGCCTAATGGTTTATTAATGTTTGAGTTTGAATCAACCAACACTCCACTGATGACTGGTTAAATACTGTCATCACCATCATTCTTTGTCTTTTCTGGGTGGGTCGTGCCATACAGAGAAGAACCTTGTACCTGCTTTTGATACTCTGATATTTAGAATAAATCAGCAACTAAACGAGAGAAGTCGTTTGTCTTCTATCCCAAATAACGAATACGCAAATTTATTTGTCAACGTGCAGACTGACTTCTACGTGTGTGCTATCTGCAGGCCGTGCAGTCAGTAGGGCACGTGTGTGTGTGGCTCCAGATTTTTATAAGACGCAATTGAGAGCTGCAGGGGGAAAAAAGTTGTTGAGAAGAGGGGCATTAACAACATGAATAGAAGTCTGCCTAAACAGGTTCTCACTTAAAATGGTGCATCATCGCTCTGGAACCCAAAACTCACCAACAGGTTTGAGAGGCATGCCATCTTTCAAACCAAAATCAGCCAAAATTACATAATTTATCAGAGCTAGAAGCCGTAAAAATTGGAAGAATTATTGGATTATCATGTTTCCAAAGGCCCTTGAACTACTCATTAGGGGTGGGAATCACAGGGTACCTCACGATTAGATACAATATATCACACGATACTGCAATACTGCGATAATGGATATATAAGTAGGGCTGGGCGATAAATCGAATTAATTCGATGAATTCATGTTTTTAAAAGTCCACGATTTGAAAATCTGCTAAATCGTAAAATCGAGGTAGTCTCTTCTGCATTTTTTGACTTGTGCGTTTGCGTCGACTTCCGCCACCTCTTTCCTCTTTCTTGCGCCGAGCCGAGCCGATGCGGGGATACGAAGCTAAACGAATGTCAAATTTACTATTGGAATACCACCGCAGTGAACGAATATTCAATTATTAGGGTCCAGCCCAAGTATTTTGCACAAGATATTTTTGAATAAATCAAAACTTTTTAAAAATACATGCATGTAGTTTTTAATACTTACATTAAAATCGTAATCGTCCAAGATGACTAAAAAAATCTAGATTTTATTTTTTAGTCATATCGCCCAGCCCTAATTGCAAGACAATCACACAACGATACATCACGATATCTCTAACTGAAAAATACAAAATGCCTGTAAAAAGGTTAAGTTCAGTATTTATTTATTACTAACCCAGCGATGGACGTGCAGACTGACTTCTACGTGTGCGCTATCTGCAGGCCGTGTTGTCTGTAGGGCAACGTTTATGTGTGACTCCAGATTTTTATGAGACGCAATTGAGAGCTGCAGGGGGAAGACGGCGAATACCGAGCCTGCAGAGGTTGAACTGAAACTGTCAAACACTCCTTATGTAGGACAGGAAAAGATCGGTGTCTAGTCGTCGCATGGTTGTGTAAGAGAGTGTCTCTCACCGAGTGGAAAGCTGATCTGATCACACATGCCCAGTAGTTGACCGAAGTACACCTTGTTCTCTGTTGGTAAGAGGCCGAGCTCATTCATTCTGGATGAGAGAGAGAGAGAGAGAAAGAGAAAGAGAAAGAGGCACTAAAGCAAACTTGGTTTATGCAGATGCAAAGTTGTATAAACAGATTTAAAACCTTACCTCCTCAAGGTGTGTTTCACTGTGTCCTCATTATGGGAAGCCACCATTACATTGGCATTTCTGTTGAGTGCAATCTCATCCAACACATAGTCCAAGCACCTTACAGAGAGACAAGCAAACACACACAAGGGAGGTAATTTAGCTGTCGTCTTGACAGCACCGTGACCTTTTGTCTTTGAAGCAGGAACTGTTCACAATAAAATATGAACTATATATTGTATAGTGTGGGGTATCGGGCTCTGCATTGTTACATAACACATCCAAATAAGTCTTTCTCATTAGCATGCAAGATTTATTGCACACTGAAAGCCTATCTCTACACAACTAAACAGGAAAACTATCCCAGAATACTAAGTACGTGCACCAGAAATCTGAACTAAATTATCCTGCGATGACCTCTGCGTTCTGTTTCCCTGCCAGTATGCTTGTGTCAATATGCAAGTTCTTTATTACCATCTGTATATTCTGAATTCACCCCATGCTATGCTGTGGCCCATTAGCCGAGCTTTGTTCACCCCTTTGTTGATGCTTCACACAAAATCTTATTGAACACTTGAGATTGGCCTTTCTTCTTTTTGTTCAAAACATATTGATCTCAATAGGGTGGTTTCTTTGAGCTTGCCTTAATCCCGGAACGTGGAAAAGAAATTGGCATAAAATAACAGTCCAGGAGCCGACCGGTGTTCTCTGACTTGCACGGGGGGCGACTCAACCTGCTGACACCAGATGTTGAACCCAGGAACTCCAAATGAAGGACCACTTCTCAAAAAATTTAATCTCTGTGCTGTCCACTGCAGCACGTTCGTGCCTAGAAGGTGGCCAGTTCATTTCTATGACTCAGAGTTTCGGAGGAAAAAAAAGTGTTTTCGTGGGGTGTCTTGAGTGCAGGACACTTAACTCTAAGCTGGTTGGTGTCCAATCACAACAGGCTGTAGTTATAGCAGACAGCTTCTCTGTGAGTAGCACAAGAAATGAGCTTGGCTTGGCTAAAAGGGACCAAACTGGTGCTTCTGCAGATTTAATAAACAACGACCCCTGGCTCCTACCTGTGGTACATTATGTTGGTCGACTCATAGTCAGGATTAATAGGATCCTCGTATCCGATCTCTTGGGCCCTCTCTCGCTCCTGATACATGTAGGCACCACGCACCAGCTTGGCAGCAAAATGCCAACCCTCCCGTCGAGACAGTTCCACATCCATAGTTACGTTGTCGTAGGCCTCCTGTAGAACGAAAACAAAGGAGCGATTTGGATACTGAGCTGAGCAGAATGTCAGATTTCCATTTGTACTGACGAGATCAAACAGTCAACTATCATTTTTATCTCTTTATTTCTGTATGTTTAATATTCTGTTCCTTGAATTTCCCTCAGGATCAATAAAGTACCTACCTACCTATTACAGAGCCAAAATATGCAACACAGTACAATACAGTTAACACACTTTGAGGTGAGGCAGACTAGCTTATCTAATATGTCCCACCTATCCTGAGCTACCTAGCATAGCTGACCAGATACCAAGACCAGCCAGCAAAAGTGAAGAGACTATGGAGGACAAAGCCAGTGAACACACTGGTAGGTCCCTTTCTCACTTCCACAATCAAACAGAATTAGCTGGTATTACTTTACAGTTCTCTTTTTTTGGAAATGTCAGTCTCATGGAAAAAAAAGAACTTGCCATATTGTGATATTAGCAGCATCCCCAGCAAAGCAGAAGTGACAAAGTGGACCACAATAACACAATAACCTGCATAGCTGTGTTTTATCCAACAATATGTTCATAATCCTGTATGCTTTAGGTGAAAATAGGCTAAGCTCATGTGCTTTTGACATCATCATAATGTTGAAAAAGGGGCATTAACAATATGAATAAAAGTCTGCCTAAACAGCTTCCTACTTAAAATGGTGCATCATCGCTCTGGAACCCAACAGGTTTGAGAGGCATGCCATCTTCCAAACCAAAATCAGCCAAAATTACATAATTTATCAGAGCCAGAAGCTGTAAAAATTGGAAGAATCATTGCATTTTCATGTTTCCAAAGGCCCTTGAACTACTGATTAGGGGTGGGAATCACAGGGTACCTCACGATTAGATACGATATATCACACGATACAGCGATACTGCGATAATCAATATATTGCAAGACAATCGCACAACGATACATCACAATATCTATAACTGAAAACTACAATGTTCAGGGTGTTGCCTGTGTACTTTACTCTTGCGAGGCAGTTCTTGCATAGGGCATAGTCTTTGTCCAGCTTACTTGTTCCCCTTCATGTTGCCAAAGCCCCAAATGGGTCCACACTTTGGTCTTAGACGTGGATGGGGCGTCTCTTATGGTAGCGTTGCTGTCCTCCATTACACCTGTACAAACTCTTCTTGGGCCAAGTCATTTTCCTGCTCAAGTCTCCCTAATTCATGTGATAAACGCCACCGTGTGGACTCATTAAGTAGTGACGCTGGGGAAATGGCAGCTGGCAGGGGGATCTGGCAGGGTTTAGAGCGCCTTATTATATTAATTAAAGCAGTAGTTCTCAACTGGTCCAGCCTCAGGACCCACTATGTCTCTATTAGTAATGGTTGCGACCCAAATCTATGAAGTTTGGGTGTAGTCTCAACACATTTTGATACAGCTTGGGAAGATTTTGGCTTATTTTTTGCTAATTTTGGTATAATTTGTCATGTTTTGGGCATATTTTGTCCCATTTTGACAGATTCTGAGCACATGTTGGTTTATTTTTGGCACGTTTTAGCATAAATGTCTCCAATAAGCTGGCAGAGCCACATCTAGAGGTTAATAGTGGGCAACTACTGGTGTCACCACCACTAAATATCCTGCTATTGAAAGCAAACTTAGTCATAAGAAACACATCCTTTAAAATAAAATACTTTTTTGGGGGGGTTGTGTTTGTGAGACCCTCTAAAAATGGCTTCGTAACCCACTTTTGGTCCCGACCCACCAGTTGAGAACCACTGAATGAAAGTATCCATATTTGCCACCAGCGTATCGAAACTTATATCGCTCGAGGAGGGACGACGATATATCGCTGTATTTATATTTTGTCCCACCCCTACTCATGTCTGTCTAATGTTCCGTTCACTTGTAAATCTTAATCATCTGTTTGCACACTGAAATGTAGACTTGTCAAAACACTTTTTTTTTAATCAGAAGCATTACAACTGCTGCCTCTGAGAACATTATCATTCACAGGCGTACATCTTATGTTTCTGCCAGCTGTAGACCCTGACCTTTAGGTAGCACTGGTAGGTGTTGAAAATGACAGGCTTGTCTCTGTTGTAGATCCTCTGCATCTCCAGCGTGAGTCTGCTGATAGCCGGCTGGAAATAGGTCTGCTCGGCATCCACCATCAAGCGAACGCCGTTCTCCAGGGCATGCTGCGACATGAAAGAGCTCATTAATACGGTGCAATCATTTATTACACTATAGTTTGATTTAATGCAGTCGTCGTAGTTTAATTAATTTTTTTCCAACTAAACAAACATGATTAGTGATTCTTGACACTGTGACTTCTTCTGTTATTGTGCTTATATTTGCAGAGGCTGTCAGTGCAGAAGCTTTGATTGTATTGAAGATAGCTCTGTTTTATAGAATACAGTAGCTACTAATGTATTTGTACTGATGGAATAAGATCTTTTCATATTACTGAAGATATGGGTACACAGATTGCAAGACGCTGCACAGAAAATGTCACTGCAAATGCTATAAATTATCACTATGACATTAGGTTAAGCTGTAAGTGCTTGCTCATTGCACCTCAACAACAAATGCAATTGCCGCCGAGTGTATGCATGTTTGCGTACAGCGATCCGTCTTTGCAGCTGACATGAGATTACCTTCGCCAGAACATCTATACGCTGCAGCATCCTCTTCATTTGTTTCTCCTCCTCGACGGTGAACTTCTCCAGCAGAGGCTCCAGCTCACCTAGCTGGGGGGGAAAAAGCAGCCCCGGAGGGAGCGCTGCAATGAGATGCTAATGAACCAAATGTCACACAGCATGACACCTGTTAGGGCTTCGTACTTCACCCACCCATCAGCTGCCCTGAGTTCAAGATCAACAGATATACAGGAGATAAATTGGCCAGATTCTGTTGACACCCAGGGCTCTTCTTAAAAGAGAAATCCCACTTATCCCAGTTTTGAAAAAGACAGCTTACTTCAAATTCATACCAAAATCTGGTGACACCTTTCAAAAAATCTAAAATGACAGGTTGGGAACTGATAAAAAAGTATAAATACCTGTGTTAAATTGCGTCACATTTTTGTTTTTGTTCATTTATTCTTGTTACTGGCAGTTGCCCCTGAAATGGCTTTGCAATGAATGTTTCACAAGCTCACCAGTTCATGGCAGCTGCACTACATTTCAGCTTCTAACTCACAATCTGCTCAGATCAGGTGCTTAAAATACTTGATACTTAAAATCTTGTGCCTGCATTAAACTGCATACACATTAAATCTGCTGTTTCCTTTTAAACATTCTGCTATATTATTAAGCTGCATTGCATTTGATGTATTGTAATTAGAGTACAGTTCTCTCTCTCTCTTCATCTCTCTCAAAGTGTTCTGTGCTACTGACCTCTACATTCGGAACAACAAGCAGATCCGATATCTTTGTTCTGTCTTCTATTAGGCTGTTCCAGTCAAGCATGTCAATGCACCTGTCAGGGAAAAGGAGAGAAAGGTATTATAAAAACAGTGTATTGGTGACGCTAAAATATAACTGGTATCTTGGTTATTTTTTGCTCTGCTTTAGCCACTCTCCAGCTAATAATGTTATTAGAGATAAACTCATAGTTACACAGTTATAGTAGTTGATGTTTTCATATTTATTATTCCTTCTGTGTTGCCATTGAGATTATGCGAAAAGAGTAAAAAATGATCACCATTTCAAACAAATAATTTGGCTTTAAACATCCATCCATCTATTATTTATACACCGCTTAATCCTCTGTAGGGTCGCCGCGGGGCTGGAGTCTATCCCAGCCGACTCGGGCGAAGGCAGAGGACACCCTGGACAGGTTGCCAGTCTATCACAGGGCTACACAGAGACCCACCTACGGACAATTTAGAATAATCAATTAACCTCAGCGTGTTTTTGGACTGTGGGAGGAAGCTGGAGTACCTGGTGAAAACCCACGCTGCACTGGAAGAACATGCAAACTCCACACAGAAAGATCCCGGGTGTCCTAACCGGGACTCGAACCGGGGATCTTCTAGCTGTGAGGCGGCTTTAAATATTAAATTACTTAATTTTGAGTAAAAAAAATGTAAAAATTAATCAAGAATATTATAATAAAACGTATATTTTCCTTTCCACGTTGGATAAACTGTGGTCATTCCTTTCTGATTTAATGTGAGTAAATGATTATGTCAGGTATTACCATTGCAAAATGCATTGCAATGTATTCGGACACCATTTTTCTTTTTTCATCATCATTTTCCTTGAATTAATTGTCCAACGCAACAATGTTAAACACAAACAGATACTGGTAGTGAGTGTTCTTGCTTACCCAGTAGACTCCTCTTTCCTTCCAGTAAACCAGCCGTAGAAATCCCCCTTTGCACCCAGTTTGGTCAGGAATTCCTATAAAGACATAAAGATCTAAAGCACTGTACCACAGCTACTGCAGCAAAAATACAGTAGTAGTGTCCCCATACTGTGTCTATGTCATGTGGGTTACAGATGATCTATAGCATTATGTTCAGTGGAGCTCACACATCTATCATGTATATTTAAACATCAGCCGAACAAAAATGGAAGAGAGAGGGGGGGAAAAAAAACCCTACCTGCAGTTGTGTCAGCTCCAGCCTCTGCTCCAAGGCCTCCATGCCATCTTTCCCCTGCTGTGATGCCAGGAAGATGAAAAATCGCCGCCATTTCACCAGGACCTCTGAGAACTGGAGCTTTCGAAGAAAAGAAAAAAAAAGCAGAATCTCAGTCTGGTCCACTGCTACCGCAAGAGTATCAGCTAAATTGGTACACTGACCTTTAAATCACCCCTTAGTGCCTACCAGAAACTGAGGTCGTCCTAGTGCAGTCATTTTGATGGCAGAAAAACCATCCATTGAATTCCCACCTACACGTGAGATATACTTTGTTTACGTTTCTAATGTATTTATATTAAAATAAATCAAATGACAGTAATTTCTACAATAAAGACAGTCTTATGATCTCACACAGAGCTACATATTTTAATATAAAAACATAAAAGACATCATTTTCATACGACTGATTTAGTTTTCGCTTCGGTTTCTCTACCGGATGCTTTGATGCATTTGATGAAGGTTTCCATATGTTGGTCACATTTGGCCTCATCGGCGTAGAAGTAAGTGCGAGCTCCAGTTACTCCCCCGCGACGGTCGCCAAACTGTTTGTGCGCTTTATATTTCTTCTCTCTGTGGTCCTTGCCTGAGGGTGAAAATAAAATTTGCATGCCTATTACTTCTAATTACATCATATAGTGTGTCCACAAGTAAGAGCACAACAAGGCGGCTTACCTATGCTCTCTTTCTCTGCTGCGGATACACATGAGCTAAAATAGAAAGAAAAGATCATTTTAAATAATCTGTTTTTTGGTAATATTCGAAATATATGTTACATCAGAGTTCAACTGCAGGTTTTCTGTGAACACTTTAGCCTCGCGGCTCCGGCATGCCAGAGGCGGATAAAGTGTGTAGTGACCCTAAATATGCTGAAGTGTCATGTTGTTTGCCGCTGACCCTCCGGAGGGCAGAGTTGTAGCTTCACTCCACACTTGACCTACCCCCCCACCCGTCATCACAAGGCACCGGGGGAGCTCATGTAGCCAAACAGACGACCAAGCAGTAAGCACACTGGACGTCAGAGGCATCAGTCGGATTCAAAGCCAGGAAAAATAAAAAGGAGCTATCTTCTTTTAAGCGTGCGTGCTTCTGACAGGCGCTCTATTTAACCGCAGGAATTTGGATCAAGCTGCGTTGGAATCCGTCTGACACCGCACTGTTGTAACCACGTCTCATTTATTCATTTAGGCCACTTGCTTTGTGCCGTTTTCCCCCTCATTCTTAATGTTAAAAATAGAAGAGCGGAAGTATTTTTTGCTGTTCCTTTGCTGTAGTTTAGAATAAATAAATAATGAATTCTAAAAACGAATCTTTACAGAGGCACTGATTATTAGTTTTGGCATGAACTTGACTGCAGGCACAATAGATCAGCTGCTTTGCTACAACAAAAGTCAACATCAGCCTTCAAAAGCCTGCATTAATGTAATGTTAGTAATATAATCAGAGACTGGGTTTTTAAGTGTAGATGACCTTCGTATTTTAAAGGCTGGTATTGTATCGTGCTCTTCAAATCAAGCCAGGGTTTCCCTCCGTTCCTTATATCTTCTTTCTGTTGCAAGGAACTGACTAATGTTGTTGTTGCTATCTTGACAGATCACTTGAGAGCTTGTCAAACCCTGCTGTCTCAGATCAAACCGGCTTAATGTGCCTTGTCCTCCAGCCTTACGGTTTGAAGGTGTATGTTTGACAAAAAAAAGGAGAAAGCCTTTCTAGGCTCCGATTTGATACCTCGTTTGATGTTTCCAAGCAGCCATCCGCAAGACAAAGTATATCAAAGCTGTGCCATGACACCTTGTTACAGGTGATAAGGTATAAAAAAAACATACATAGATAAAGTTTAAGGAGGGTCGTGGTAGCGATCGGCTTGCCTGGGAGCTTTATCACTTTACAAAATGTGATAACACAGTCAAACAATAATAGAGGACATTCTGTCTGGCACAAGTTGACATTGTAGTCAGCTTTCACTCTACCAGACCTAGCTGTTGGATACTTAAATATGCTGCCTAACAGCCTTGTGCATTCACTTCATCTGACCTTTATAAAGCTAAAGATACTGTGTGAGGTATAAAAGGTAGTAAAGTAAATCTAACAAGCACATTTGTCTTTTTTCCCTCCTAAAAAAATGAGCATCAAACTGCCTCTTTGATTCACTGATTTCACTGTGAAACAACTCCTACATGGGCCAAAATGTCCAAATTTGATTTTGGACTGTGAGCTGTCCTAATTACTCATAATGCATGAATGCCCAGAGCTGCAACTACAGTAACATTGCTTCTGCTGCTTCCCAGAGAGACCGCTTGTATAACGTTTGTACTATTGTCCAAGTTTACATCAGCTCCTGCCTTGTGCTCCCATGTGACTCCTAGGATTCCTAACAAGTGAGAAAATCTCTCCAGAATGAGACGCCATGAATATGCCAACAAATCATGTTGCAGAGTATTTATTTCCTTCATGTGGCATTAAACAAGAAGAAAATACAAATTTGTGCTATTGGTGTTTTCACTCATCTGATATAGAAAAGTAATTTAGACATTGCATTATTTTTTGTATATAGCGCTTTTCTGGACACTCAAAGATGCTTAACATTGCATTATTCATTCACTCCATACTCCATGGTGGTAAGCTACGTATGTAGCCACAGTTGCCCTGGGGTAGACTGACGGAAGCCAGGCTGCCAATCTGCCCCATCAGCCCCTCAGACCACCACCAACCACTCACTCTCACACTGCATTCACCCAGGCTTCCTGGTGTTCCCTCACGGTCTCCCATCCAGGCACTAACCAGGCCCTACCTCGCTTAGCTTCCGAGATCTGACGGGATCGGGCATCCACAAGGTGGTATGGCCGAACATACATGAACTTTTAATATGGCTAAGAAAAACAATTGTAATACAAAGTGCTGCAGCTGCATTGTAACATTATACATCCTGTTGCTTCTGAATTCCGGCTTAGGTTACACTCTGTAACGTGTGGAGTGAGTGTTTACCACTTTTTTCTGGTAATCCTCCCAGAGCTTGAGCTCAGCTGTCAGAGCCTCCCTGTTTCTCTTAACAGCAGAGTCGAATCTCTCCCCCTCCGGGACCTTGTAGTTGTATAAGAGAACATCCACTGAAAAATGTAGACAGGCATTTAGTTGTAATGACCATCTCCTGAGATACAAGGGCTACGAGACTTATAAAAAAAATAATCTGTGCACATGTTGCATAACATCGACTCCCACGTTGTGTTTGGACTTTAACTTCCTTTTATCAGCAGTGGCCGGGGCCAGTCAATAAGAATGACTTTAGCTTTACATGCAAACCAATCTGAGCATGTGATCCTTTGTGGGGCTAACATGTGACCCTTCAACATCACTACCTGTTGCCAGGGTTTGCAGCACGTAGATTTAATGCATTGTGTCGTGACTTCATTATGTCAGTGCACGGCTCATAAGTGCATAGTGTGTGTTTTGAACACCTCAGGTCTCATGGGGAGGGGGGACTGGTGTTAAGCTTCCTCTGAGGAAGCTGGCATGAAGTCTCAGTGGTTACAGTTTTTCTCAATTGTTTACACACAAAAACTGGTACTTGATACACAATGACCACAACATGTAACTCATGCACCAACCCTTTGAACCAATTCTGCTAAACTACAAGCACAATTCCTGCTTTACACTCAAATTTCAGTTCTAAAACACACTTTTTTCAAAACACAACACACAATTCTCTGCATTTGGACACAATTCTCTGCGTTTGGCACAAGAAAATCTCTTGTTTTCACAAGGAACACACTGTCAGTCAAAATTCTAAACTTATTTTCCCTACTATGCACACTGACTCATCACATGGGCAAACACCTGTCTCATAGTTTTACAATTAGCAATCAGAGCTTTAGCATAAAAGGTACGTTGTCATTTGGGACAACGTAAGTTTCCACCGGGCAGCTCTGGTTCGTAACTGGTTCACTGCCCATCCACGCTTTTTAGTTTATCTCCCTCCATATTCTCC
>OMNN01043229.1:0-13622 GCA_900302755.1 Chromis chromis
AAAATTAGGCCATTTTAAATAAATTGTAAATAGATAATAATTAAATAAATTAAATATTTCTAGAGTATACTCTATACTTGCCCTAAATAACATACTGTAATTCCTTTTTATCCCATTCAGTTTTGTTTGATAAACAGTTTGGAAAGCCTTCCTTATCATGACTGGAACATGACTGGACTGTTTTGTTTTTTTTAATAGTGGAATGCATTCACTTTATTTTAATGTAGCAACAATCAAAGGTATTCTAAGCCTGTCTAACTGAAGAGAGCTGCTAGTGTTTATCTCCTCTGTACGGTTGTGGAATTTGAACGATTTCCTATCCCTAGCATATTCATGTTCTTATCTGAGTGCTCTGGAAAAGTTGAACAGTTATTGCTTGTTCAAATGCCTCTGTGATAATGGAAGATCAACAATGGAATTTTTTGGCTCTTTCTTTGACAGCATGATCGCTCTTTTTTTCCCCTCAGGAGATTCCCGTATTCATGTTCACCTTGATGTCTTACAGTCAACTCTAGAAATAGCCTGAGCCCAGAGGAAACTTTGTCATCACTGTAACTGAACTGGCCTGATAATTGGCGGGTTACCCGGATAAAACAGGGTGTACACTGTGCCAGGTTGGAACATGAAATCAATTAGTTTTATAGGTTAAAAATAAAGTCTGAGCAGAAAATGCAGTATGGTGTTAATTGAGTTCACAGAATAAAGTGTGAGGTTGTACCTGTGAGAATTAGCAGATTGTGCAGGCACTATGTAGCAATGGGAGTTAAGTGGTGCGAGAAAAAACAACTTTTATTATTCAAAGACAGAAGACAAAGCAAGTAAAGGCTCCAAAGTAGCTGAAACAGTAGCCCTTACTGCTGAGCATCTTATAGTGTATATGAGCCAAGATGAATGAGTTACACATTTAATTTCACAGTGCAAAGCCTTTGCTCATGTAACCATTTTTCTCGAGAGTAAATAAGATTTCTGCAAATATATTTTTATGAATCGTTTGTGGTTCACCTCACATAAAGCTGAGCTGCAGATTTGTCAGGTTTTTCCTAGTCACTCCTTAATAAAGTTGAGAATTAGAAGTAGTGACATTAGCTATAACTGTTTCCAGAAGCCAGACTCCGGCATGCTGCCTTATCTGATTCAGGTGAAACCTCTCCACAAATAGCCTGCCTTTGTGCTCCCATTAACTGCATCAGCACTGAGTAGGTGGCACATTTTAGATTCAAATGTGTTTTACATACGCCATCGTCCTCTGTATTGTCACTGCAGGGGTGTTTAAGATGCAGAGCGTTATTCTTTAGCTGGAAGATTCACACTTCTTCACTTCTTCACACTTCCTCGCGCTCTTTTCCTATGTGACGGCAAATTCCTTTAGTGAATATTCATGCATTTTATAAGATTATAATTGAGAGGTTAGGACCTGTTCGGGTATGTAATCAGTAAGAGGTGGGGTACATCCGGAACAGACTGTCAGTCTGTCACTGTCTGTTGTTATCACTTCATTTCAGTTCAATTCCGTTTTATTTCTACAGCACCAATTCACAGTATAAGTCTTCTCAGGGAACTTCACATAGTAAAGTGGAGACAATACAATACAACTTACAATATTATGTTCTAGATAGAAACCCAACAAATCCAAAAATGTCTTTAAGCAGCTCTTTGGTGATAGTGGGAAGAAAAAACTCCCTTTTATTGGGAATAAACCTTCATCAGAACCAAGCTCAAGGAGGGCAGCTGTCTGCCTCGACTGGTTAGGGTGAGGTTAAAGGAGAGAGAGAAAGATAGCAGAGACAAAACAGCCAAATAACACATGAAAGATCAATAAACACTGGGGATGTTGATGAGGCAAATAACTGCAGATCAGAAACATGTAGGTTCAGATCCAAGATAACTTTATTACAGTTCAATTCAGTTTTCTTTCTATAGCACCAATTCAAGTCTTCTCAAGGTACTTCCCATAGTAAAGTGAAGCCCTTACAATATTAGATTACAGAGAGAAACCAAAAAATCTCTTTAAGCAGCTCTTTGGTGACAGTGGGAAGAAAAAAAACTCTGGCAGAACCAGGCTCAGGGAGGGCAGCCACCTTCTTCGACTGGATAGGGTGAGGTTAAAGGAGAGAGAGAGAAAGATAGCAGAGAGAAAACAGACAAATAACATATAAAAAAGCAATAAACGCTGGGGATGTTGGTGGGGCCAGTAACTGCAGATCAGAAATATGCAGCTCTGGAGCCAGAGATATCTGCAGAGAAACAAAACACAAACTACAGGAGAGAGAATACACAAAGGTAATGGCATGCAATAGTGGTATTTCAATGTATGGACAGGAAAAGCCAGGAGAGTAGAGGAGAGCTGCTCAGGGCATCATAGGAAGTCTACCCGCAGTCTAAACCTATAGCAGCATAACTAAGGGATGAGTCAGTCCTAACTATGAGCTTTATCTAAAAGGAAAGCCTAATCTTAAAAGAAGAGATGGTTTCTGCCTCCCAAACACAAACTGGGAGCTGATCAACACTAGAGAAGCCATGATATCTGCCTCCCAATCTGCTTCTGGAAACTCTAGTAACCACAAGTAACCCTGCACTCTCAGAGCAAAGTGCTCTATTGGGACAATATGGTCTTTAAGAGATGATGGAGTTTGGTCATTAAGAGCTTAGGAGAAGGATTTTAAATATTATTCTGGACTTTACAGGAAGCCAATGAGAAGAAACTAATATGGGACAAATATGACGTCTCTTACTGGTTCCTGTCAGAACACTGGGTCCAGCATTTTGGATCAGATGGAGTTTTTTCAGAGAGCTATCGGGACACCCTGACTATAAGGAATCACAATAGTCCAGTCTACAAGTTGCAAATGCATGAAACAGTTTTCAGCATTACTCTAAGATGGGATTTTGTAGATTCTGACAGTATTGCCCAGGTGAAAGAATGGCACAACATTATTGACGAGAGCGTGTAACTGTTAGATGTGTGATGGTATATGTTTCCAAAATGCTGCACTATGGGTACTCAATGGAAGCAATTCTACTGCAAGACTACAAGCAAAACTTGATAAGAAATCATATTAATCTCAAGAAACTTTGTCTCAAGCACACATCAGCATACAGCTAAAGAGATTGTGCCTTTGCATGTCACTACCAAAACTCCTAAAGAGAATCTAGTGACTCAGTGACAAAGGTTCGTGCCATTACTGTCATAACTTTTGGGAACTGACATTTAACATGACCAAATGTTATTAGGGCTTAAGGTGTGAAATAAGCTAAAATCAACAAGTGCAGATCCACTCTACACTGATGGTGATGGCAAACCAACCAAAATCCAATATTTATCACTTTCAAGACATCAAAGCAAATGTGTCACTGCTTGAATTATTATCCAGTAAGGGATGTGGGAGATAAAAGTGCAAACAGCAGACTTTATCTTGTGTAATTTCCAATTTCTTAACTCCATGGATAATCTTATAACTGACACAACTGTGACTTAATGTCTACGTTTTGCTCATATTTTGCCACACAAATACTGGAATTCAAAGAAACGGCATGGCTCATTAAAATCCTAATCGTGGTCTGAATAACCCCATTATATGGCAATATCTCTACATCAGGCTGCATCAGATAAGATTGACATGCTTAAGTAATAACATGGTTTTGCATCAGTTACTGCGTACTTTCAGTTACATAACATAGCCGTCAAGCCTTACTTGTGTCATGATGGCGCCTGGTGAACATTTTTGTTTTCCATTCAAAGTGACAAACTGAAGCAACTTGTGAGCTTCTGATAACATTTCAGTCACTAATGTTGTACATTTTGTAGTATTTTGTGAGCACCTGTCAAAATTTGTTAGATTTGCTAAGCTTTGCAATTAATTTTAATAAATGTTTTCCTTATATTTCTATTTTTGATGCTAGTCATAGATGCAGAATACAGTCGAGGTAAAACAGTTAGAAATGTGAAATTTCCTTTCTTTGAACACCAGTGTCCTACATATGTAAAATTAAATCTACATCCAGTGTTCAATCGAGCGAAATGGAGGAACTAGAATACAAATGCTGGCCGTATAGTACGCGCCACGCCCCAATAAATCTACAAGATGATCAGGCTGCAGCATTAGTGCAGCAGCAATTCTGAAAGATAATCTGATAGCAATCAGCTACAGTACAAAAGCTGTCTACAACAGAATATTAAACAGAGTGTTCAGGGGAAAATATGAGCATATTTCTAAGAAAATGACAGTTACATTTTCCATCTGTTTGCTCGGCCTGTACAAAAACAAGACTGCTGAGTAAATTCAAAAGATTTTCAGATACGGAGCAAAAACCACATCCTTGCCTTAATCTTTTGCAAGATATTTTAGGTCCTTTCAAAAAAAGATTTGAAAAAAGGTCCAGCATGAATTTAGTTATTAGATTAGAACAGCTGGGATCATATTAGGAGGCACTGTGAAGGCATGACCTAAGTCACATGTGTTTGTTTAAACCTATAATGAGGTAGAATCCCAGAAATGCTGATTACATTTGTAGAAAAGCTGTTTTGCTGTTTACTTAATAAAGTCTCTCCTCCAAGAATCTTATCGATATGTTCTAACTTTAAGTCCTGCTTCAATATAAATTTAACCTTTAATCTGTGAAAATCCCAACCTCTGGTTAAGAAGATTAACCTTTGGCACTGCCACAACTCAGTGATTAAGTGTGATTCTTATTCTTTATAGTAAGCATGAAAAACAGTTAATTGACAGTTTCATTTCGAAATGAAATGACCCTTTGGCACCACAAAGCCCTTGATTTAACTTTCCAGACCAGAGGTGACTCATCGATTTCAGTTCAAGTGCAACTCTGACTCACTTATTTCTTAGTCTTAGTTGCAAGTGCTGCAAACCACAGCAGCAGGATGCTTTGAAATGAACATGTTTGGATTAAGGCCCAATGAATTGCATCTTATCTAATGAAAAACAGCATAACAGGACTGATTATGGATGTTGAAGGTGCATCAAAAGGTTGTAAAGCTTGATATTTGTTGAAAAATTCAGTCAGTCTTATAATTGTGATACACGCATTGGTTTTTATGTGGCTGTATGATGACCTCTGATTAATGGCTTTGGAACAGGCGGCGTACGCAAAAAGTTTCACCTGCTTCAAAGAGAAAAATGTGCCACTTTTTAATGATGCCTTGTGTGTGATTATCACTTCAGTGATCTCAGTCTTCAAAGCTTTCTCCATTGGCACAAAAGCAGGAAAAAACTAAAATTTCCAACCAGGACGACAAAGGTTCAGTTTCAATGCACCAACACACACCAGACAGAAAATACACCATAATAATTACACTACATTTACCCATCAACCCATTCCCTGATGCATTTTCCCTGTCCCATCCCTGTCTTCATAATGAATCGGTTACCATGGATACTGTTGCTTAGCAACAGGCCAGTCAAATGCTCCTAATCCTGCGCTGTTGACAGTGAGCTGTGACTAGGGAGGGGAGGATGAGAAGGGGAAAGGAGTGGAGAGGAGGGGAGGGGAGGGGGGGCTGTACAATAAACAGCAGCGCTGGAGAGAATAGATGAGGTGTGTGTGCATGTACATGCACGCATTGTGCGCCTGTGTGAGCGATTGTGGGTGCGTTATTATGAATATGTAGTGCAGGTTTATATGCAACAGCTGAGCCTGAGCGAGTGCAGTGAATTATGTGTGTCTGTGAGGTGAAAATGAAAAGCACAGATATGAGGTTAGCAGTTGTTAAAGCTCGTGTTAGCCAAACATCAGCACCGACTGCAACTCCGTTCCTATTGTTTCAACTATTAATCTGTCAAACAGGACTTAATTACATTTCACGTGAAAGAAGACTGGAAATTAATTAATGGCGTTTGGTGTTTTCACGTCAAAGTTCGTCATGTGTGCTTTTCCTTTGAAGCCGCAGCAAAGACAATGAATGAACTGATGTGAATGTAAAACAGCATTTTCTCTGTTCAGTGACTTTAAGTCACATTGACAGTTGTTCACAATCACAGGGCATCAGATTTGTTTCAGAGCAGCTTCGAAACATGTATTATCTAACATGAATATTCTCAGCCACGGTCTCTTAACTGGCTAATGGGTTATGAAAGGCATTACTATCATGTAATGAAATTGCTTCATAATGAGGTTTTGAAGAAGAGATTAACAGAAAATGGAATGAAATTGCGCAAGAATACACAAAGTGAAAAAAAAAAAAATCAAGTTATACATACTTGTATACATGTCTCCTTTATTATCTAGATTTTGCATTTCTAAATTGTAATACAAATATATTTTAAAAGCTTCTTGTTTGTTTTCCAGATTTAGGGTTTCTAAAATGTTATTTAAGAAATTATTTAGATTTAGTGCTACACATGACGACTACTACACCTGTGCATGTCATATTAACTTATGTCACTAGTCTCTCAAATAAAGCTATAATTTGTCATGATTTGATGTTTGTCTTGTAATGGAGGCAGAAAATTATTGTTTCTATGAACTTCTCTGTGAGTGAGTATTTGACTCTCAATGCAAACAAAGGTTACATTTAACAGACAAATATATATAAAATTGCAAATTTTAGGAGAATCCAGCTCAATAATTAACATTATGTACAGCTCCATTGCGTGTATGTTTGCTTGCTTGTTTTCACGTCTACACCCTGCAGTGTCGCGGCACACAGTAAAGACATTAGTAATTAAACAGAGAGGGAAAACAGAAAGCGAGCAGCCTGAATAATGCAATTCTCAGGTGCGGCAGGGAAAAAAACAAAACAAAAAAAAAAACAGGGTGACATGGAAAAATCATCTGGGCAGATAAATGCAAAGCGACCCTCCTTGTAAGGCAATGACATTTAAAATGACCCTTAATGAATAACGGAGGGATGGCTGCGCACTTAAATGACTCGTATTTATGGGAAACAAAGCAATGACACTGTGATGAACTTCCTCATTAATACTTAAGCTTAATTAAGGCCCGCGCCTCTCTCGAGTCCTCTGGCAGGAGGAGGTGAGGGGGGGGAAACAGCAGTGTGTGTGTGGATGTATATGTGTGCGTGAAGCAGTGGGTGTTTGAAGCGAAGGAAGGGGGTCTGCATGCTCTAGTGCCCCTGGGTGCCACCAGCAGCACCCATCCTCCATCCTCACTGTGTCCAGGTGAAGAAAGAGAGCTGCTTTCCTTCCACAGCAGCTGGGCTTCTTTCTTTTTTTTTTGCTTCGACACGCTGGAAATGAGAGGAGGAGGAGTGAGGTCAAACAGCCTGACATGACTCTGTGTAACTATACAATGTTTAGGGTTGGTCTCACTCCCCTGAGGATGCATTCTTACAGAGAAAGGAGAGCTTGTGTTTCAGTCTTGTGAGACAATGGGACCAGAAAGGAAGACATATGGATGAAGAAAGAGCCATTTTAAGGCTTCAGCGCTGAGCACAGTCTGCAGACACACTCTTATGCAATTTGTATTGAACAAAACCCCACATTATTCCCGTCTTCTTCCTGTGGTGTCTCTTTGTATTTGTTTAAACAATTAGCTAATGTTTTAATCGGTCAGTAGTCTTTTTTTTCTTCTAAACAGTATTTAGTGCTTAGCTTGTAGCACTTATGGTTTAACCTTATTATATATTGGACCTCAATATCTTTTATTGTTTTTGGAATCCTTTAGGGATGCATTTATTAGAGGCTGTTTTGTTAAATTTTGCTTTATAAACTCCTCTATTGCACACACCTAAATAACATTGCTGGTTTGTTGTGCAACTAATTTTTTAGTGAAAGCATTTTAATTTTTACAATTTTTTTTTATCTTAGCTGCTTTAAGAGCACTTTTTTGGGCGATATCCAAAGGTTGACACGCAACGTCTCATAACTGCGGCCTTTTCATCATTATCCAAAAATACTGCAATTACACTACCCAATAATCAGGGTCTACTTTAAATCGGCGATTGTCTAATCCCTCGCCGTTCCTCCTCAGTGTCTTTTTTTTTTCTTTCCATGCCGCGCAGACCTTGTGATTTGCTCAGAGCATCGTGTTGTTTCTGTAACCTTTTAAACAGCAGTCCTCCATCTGACAACCTCGCAGTCACAAGCTGCTGGCCAGTCGCCACATGCCAGCAGCTGCCATGAGCGGATCAACTTTCTTTTTTTCTTTGTTTTGTGTTATACATTCAACATCACATGAGCACAAACTGTAAGGAAGGCCTGCATTTGTAGACACACACAGGAATATTCATAGAAGGGCTTCTTCTTCTGCACTGAACCAGCTTGTTTCAGTGCAAAATAAATGTGGAAAATCAAATATTATTGCTATTTCTATTTCTAATATGTCTAATAATTTAATCAGATGAGTTACATAACAATTTAAACTGAAAAAGTTGTGGTTTGATGCAGATACCAGTCACATTGTTCTTTTTTCCTGTCAGTGAAGCTTTGCCGCTGCTCATCTGCACTTCACCCCGTACTGTAACTCATGACTAATTTGACTGCAGGACATGGCAGTGATTTCCATCAGCCAGTTGTGGAATAAATTTTCACCCAATGTGACACCTATTGTGGTCTTGGGGCTGTAAATGATAATTTCACCCACATTTAGAAGAGCTCAGACATTTATTTATTGAACATAATGGCTGAAGGTGAAAACATTATTGTAGAGTCAGAACGGTTGCTGTGAAAAAAAAGGAATAAAAGTATATCTTAAGCAAATTTATCATAATAGCGTTGAGGCAGGCGCCAGGTAGAAGAAGTCAGTGTTGCTTCTGTAAGCTTTTAGAGTGTTTCTGTTATGAGAAGCTATTTAAGGTTACAGCTATTTGATGTCAGTGTACACAAACCAAACCTGCACAGGATCCACTCAAATTTTCATATGTAATAGTAGGTGCGATATTTATTCTTCACCTCAGAGTACATTGACGAATAAATGCACGTATTCTGCGACTGATCATTTCACAATACTTGAATCTGAAGAAAGTAACTGGTGGTAAAAGATAATCTGCAGCTTTAGAGGAGACTGTGAAAGTTCAAACGCCGGTCTTTGTCTGTCTGAGTCTCAAGTCTCTGTTGACACAACACAGAAGTCGTAGCTTTGGTTAGTGGATATTTGTGACGTGGGCAGGGTGGTTTTACGCCTCCTCTTATCTTTTCTTTTATCCTGAAACATTGTTGGTGAAATAGACTAATTTTTGCCACTTTCTTGGTGGAATAGTGTTATAAACTGGGCTGATTTAGGTAAATACTATACAGTCATTCCACCTCAATTCACCAAATTAAAAAAAAAAGTTCACACCTGACCATCTTCAATTTGACTGATTTTTTTTTTTTTTTTTTAAAGTGGTGAATATTGATTGAGTTGACCATGGTTAACATCTGGGGTTTAGTTTTTGAGTTAAAGAGGGGTGGGATCATGCCGAATCGTTTTCTTAGCACCAATCTGTGGATCAGTGTTTGAAGCACCATAACTTGAGAAATAACGTAGCTAGAGTCCTGAAATTTTCTAGGCCCATTAGTATGTACATATGGTCTTCAATGGTACAACCGTGCTTTGATAGAATAATACAAACCAGTTATATGATGGTGCAAATTTGCTCAAAAAATGTCCATGTCTTTTTCTATTCGATTATTCCACCAACCATAAAACCTTTATTTTTCAGGCAGAATTTTTTTCCCCTGTGATTGGCACCTATAGGAGCTTTAAAAATGTACAGTATGGTGCCAGTCAGAGCCATACTTTATGAGAAAAAAAATGCATTAATGGCCAATATTAAGACAGGTATTAAGAGCAGGTATGATGGGTGAAACCACTCCACTAGTGTCCCAACTGGAAGAGTTATATAATATTGTTACATGGCTAAAAGGAAAATTATAGTTTTCCAACTCGCAGTGCTTCAAATAATTTTGATCAGATTTTCATTGTTTTTTATTTCCTTTCTCTTCGCCCACAGAGCCGCATGGCGGAGAGCTTGCGTCTATTCGACTCCATCTGCAACAACAACTGGTTCACCAACACGTCGCTCATCCTCTTCCTCAACAAGAAGGACCTGTTGGCCGAGAAGATAAAACGCATTCCCCTGACAGTGTGCTTCCCCGACTACAAAGGTCAGAACACCTACGAGGAGGCGGCCGTCTATGTGCAACGGCAGTTTGAGGACCTCAACCGCAACAAGGAGACCAAGGAGATCTATTCGCACTTCACCTGTGCCACTGACACCAGCAACATCCAGTTTGTGTTCGACGCTGTCACGGACGTGATCATCCAGAACAATCTGAAGTACATTGGGCTATGCTAGGACCTGATGCTGGTTGGGAGTGGGTGGGGTGGTGGGTGGTGGGCTGGGGGTTAAAGCGGGGTCGCTTGGCAGCAGTCGGCCCGTCATCAGGCTGGATAAACGGAGGCATGTCAGTCTGCCTGGTGGTTTATCTCTTTGAAGAGGTGCAACAGAGAACTGGAGAGCAGATGAGGTGGTCAGATGGTCAGGGACGGACGATACTGTAGATCCAACTGTTTCTATGGAAGCAGCAGAGCTGATGGTGAAGATGGGATTTTTAACCCTACGTGTTTGCACTGAATATGAGTATGCAGAGACACCCAAACACACACATACACACACACACACATACATATACACACACTGATCCTTATTGTTTGTTCACACACGAGATCTTTGGATCAACAGTCAAGCACTTGTTTGACGAGGCAACACTGGAAATTTTAGACAGCTACCCCAACCTGCCTGCCAAACCTGAGACTGAGTAATAGGTCTGCACTGGCAGTTTTCAGTTACTTTTGTCTCCTTTCTTTTATTTGCCTGAGTCAATTAATGCTGCTTTATAAAAAAAAAAAAAAAAAGATAATTTTGACAGAATCAATGTTCTCTTTTTGGATTTTCACCCAAACATTAGTAAACAGTGAGTGCACCTGATGAGAGCCTGTATTCCTGGGGGGGAGGGAGAAGTCATTAGACATGATGTCACAGGGTTTCTGCCTAAAAAAGGAAACTGCCACAGTCTAAAGTTGAAGTGAAATATGTTTTCTACACACTTATTTCTGTTCTGTCCCCTGGTCGACCCTCTAATGTTGTCCTTTCCCCCCTCTTTCTTTAATTTTTTTGTGCTTTAAAAAAAAAAAAGAATATGTCTCTCAAAGCCTGCCTTTTATAGCAGGACACTGACTTATAATACCAGGAGTATGTTACACTCGGCAGAGTCAAAAGTATTTATGATCATTCCAGTTTCCAGCAAGAGACAACAAAAACAGTGCCAAGATCAGTTTGTAAATAAAACCAGATCCCATCCATTATGTTATTTTTCTGTTTTGGTTTTGTTTTGTTTTTATGGACGAATACATTAAAACATGCATGATTTTGTTACTTTGGGATACTAATATATTTTCTTTGGGTTTCTCTTTTCCTAGGTTTTAAATAATATATTCCCAAAAATATATATAAAAGTCAAACACTGTGTACGATTGTACAGTTGTCAGAGAGGAATCTATTGAAAAGAGTTTTATCAATATAATAATGGTGACCATAATGTGATGATGATGATGATGATGAAAAAAGATTACAATGATGATGACGATAGCGGCGATGATGCTGATGATTACAATGCTGACAAGGAAAAAAACCTCACAACAAAGTTAGCATGAGAGGAGAAAGTGGATCAAAGGAGAACAAGACTGTAGAAGAAAAATGAAAAACAAAGAAACAAACCTTGAAAGTTCAATCTTCCTTGCATTATCTAAGTGGAAATTGTTAAACAGTCAGTCAGTATGATGTGTAAATATACTGTAAGGTACACTGTTTGTTCAAACAAATGAAAATAAAGGTTGAGTTGGGATACTGCGAGTGAGATAAAGAGAGAGTGAGAGATAGAGGAGGAAAAAAAATCCCACTCCGCTCCTCCTCTTACCCTTTCTTTTCAGTTCAGAGAACAACTCAGCCAAGGGCTTCAGGCTTGACTTTATGGGATGTCCACTTCAACAAAAGACAAAACAATGAAAAAGAAAAAAAAAGAAATATAAAAAGGACAATAACTATGAATAAAACAACTTATGCAAATTTTTACGGTGTAGTAAATGTGTTTTTGGGTGGTGATTGTCTCAACAGTGCTCTGGGGGCCAGACAGCAGACCGAACCCTCCATCTTTCTTCTTCTTTCATAACTACGCCGCATTGAATCATTTGCAACCTGGAATTGAACGTCCTGTCCAGAATACTTTGGTTCCAAAATCATGACATAAAAAAGCATTTGTCCTCTTCGTACAATGAAGCCACTGAGGCAAGAAGAATTCGGACATGAAGTGTGCAATTAAATTATTGCTGAATGAACTTGGCCCATGTGTGACGGAGTGTCAGTGGTGCAGATTCCAGTCTAATTAGTGAGTAACCTGCTAATACGTCCGTCAGCGTGCATGGATAATTCTTCGTCTTTTAGGAGCTCAGTCTCACAAGATAACACGAGTTAGAAGATGTATCATGTTTTAAATCAGAAGACGTCTATAGAAGATATAATATTATTAAATATTACATTGGCTATGATCAAACCTGCAGCAGGAGGATGTGTCTAAACACTGTTTTTCATGCTTGAACATTATTTAACTATTAATATGGCTTTCAATAAGTCACACAAGGGTCCATACATAAAAAAACACACACAGGTCTGTGGTTCATTCATCCTTTATCTGTTATCTCATGCTCATCTTATCTTAATTCACATCCATGTGCGGAAGACGCTCTTCGGGTCATGGGGATATTCTTTTTAATGGATTGATCTGCACAGCGGTGGGAATCTGTTTGAGGCATGAACTTAAATTCACTTCCAAGAAGGGAGAGTTTTCTTGAAATCATGCCTTATGACTGTCATGTGGTGCGAGTCAATGCCAACTATAAAAATGACCGAGTTACAGAATGGGAAAGTAGTTGCAAAAACAAATCAAAGGAGGTACAGAAATGCTCCATATGTATTCATTTCAATGAATCGGGAGGGGAGTAGCACTGAGTTCAGTTTTAGGTGGGCTGTTTTGTCACAAGGTGGTGGTAAACAGCTGATGGTGAAGTCACATACTGAGAGGCAGAAATTTGCTCCCTATATATACCGATCAGCAACAGTATGACCACTGACAGGTGAAGATAACATTGATCATATTGGTACTATGTTGTGTTCTGCTGGAAAACCTTGGATTCTGGTTTCCATGTTGATGAGATTTAGACATCCAAATAAACATTGTCCCAGAACAAGCACACTCCCTCATGCAAATGACAATCCCAAATGTCACTGGCCTACCCCCACAGGAAAATGCACCCCACTACATGGCAAAAACATCAAACAATCAGGAATATGTTGAGGAACCTGACAATGGCCCAACATTGATTGATTTGACCTCCAAACTTCCTAGACCCCATTCTGATCAAGCATCAACAGGATGCAGTGGAACAAGTTGGATTGACAGAGGCCCCGCTGCACAAGCCCAAAGGATCCACTGCCAACGTTCTGGTGCCAGACCCCATAGGACACCCTGAGAGGTCCTCTTGTCCATGCCCAACGGTTCAGAGCATTTTTGACCACATATGGGGGCCAACACAATATTAGGCAGGTGATCATAATGTTGTGCCTGATCGGTGTATAATATCTCCACGTATAGTAGAAGTCAAAAGGC